>VYZV01018481.1:1713-24162 GCA_013401275.1 Pandion haliaetus | reverse complement strand
ATGGGGCTGTAGGGGTGAGGTGTGGGGCAGGGGATGGCACCGGCAGAGGTGCCCAGCACTGCGGGGTGGCCCCTGTCCCGCGCAGGGGACGCGGTGACCCACCGGTGTGTGTCGGTGCTGGGGGGCTGCGAGGAGGGACAGCCACCCGGCGCCGCTGCCCGCCCCTGCCCGCTCCTGCCAGGCTCCACGCGTGTCTTCTGGGCGGCACGTCGCCCTGCCGAGCGGTGGGTGCCAGCCGACGCGGTGGGGTGCTGCCAGGAGAGGGGCTGGGGTGGGCGAGCGCGGTGCGGCCGGGCAGGGCAGGGGCCAGCGCTGTGGTTTACTTTTACCAGACTCTCGTGTTTTGCTTCACAAATTCTAGTCTAGTCTCTGAGCAGGAGGTGGGTGCAGCACCTCGCTTTTGGGGACCGCTCGGGCCCTGCCCGGCGCAGTCGGTCGCCCACCCGTTAGCGAAACGCAGCGGTAATTGCTGGGGAGCACGGCTCGGCACCGACTGACCTGCGGTTTCTGCCGAACCTTTCCCCGCTCACCTGTGACGAGGGGGGTGGAAAGAGTGGGAAGAATCTAACGAACTTTGCTTATGCCCTTCGTTAACCGTGTAGACGAAAGCAACGCAAAGCCCGTTCTTCTCCAAACTCTCAGAGTTTTTTTTTCTTGTACTAATTAATCCATCCTCTGTCCGGAGCCGTGTCGGGGTCCGGTCCCCAGCCCGGGAGCCCCTTAACGTCAAAGCTCTGTCCTGGCGACTGCGGTCAAGTCTGCGCGCCGTACCAGGATCCCAAAGCCTTTTGTAAGCACCGATGATGAATTTTTAAAGGAAAACGCCAGTCTCGGTGTGAAACCGGGTGCCGTCCTGCAGGGAGGGATCCCTGCCTGCCGAGGGTCGCCGAGGAAGAAGAGCAAAGCCTTTTAGACGCGGGCAATGCGGTGAAGCCGGTGCGAGGGAGACCATGGCACCCCAGCGCAGTGGTGTTTTTGGAGGCTCTCGGGTCATGCCGGGAGGTGCCCCGATGGGTGCCGCGCCGTGGGTCTGTGGTCTCACCGGCGTTCCTGGCTGGCCGCAGGAGATGCGGATGGGGCAGAAGGTACCGTTGTCGCAGCTTTTAGCTGATTCTTCCTCTGAAACCCCCCTGCTTATTCCGACCGCCTTGAAACTCGCCGTGTGATGCAGAAATGTCTAAATTTAGGATCTCGACCCCTTGCTGCTTCCCTTCCTCCCCCGAGCCCAGAGTTGACCAAGCTTGCTCTTCCTCCAAGCCTTTCTCCTGGCGGCAGCCGGTGCCCGCGGCTCTTTGGAGAAGTCCTTTGGCAACGATGCCGAAACGCTGCGGGCAACTCGGCACGGCTCCCGCTCTTGGGGGACGGGAGGGTTTGTGTTGTCACAGCCGTCGCCGGACCTCGCTCTGCGGGGTGCGTGGAAGTGCGGTTAAAAACACGGCAGGGAGAGATGCGAGAGGCCAGAGCGAGGAGCTGGAGACAAGCGAGGTCGGGGAGGAAGGATTTGGAGTTGCGGGAGAGGGGATGGGAGAGGGTTTGAAGTCAGAGGTCCAGGTCAAGACGTGGAAAAAGGGAGAGAGGGTGAGGAGGCAGAGGCCGTCAGCCCCACGCCGGCTCCTGCCTGCCGGGATCGGGCATTTGAGCCTCTTTCCCCGCTCTCCCCAGGTGGAATGGGCTTGGGAGCCAGCATCGGCCACACTGAGCTGGAGGAGGTGGGTGGGCACGGGGGTGGTGGGTTTGTGTCCAGAGAAGGGCCACGAGGCTGGTGAGGGGCCTGGAGCACAAGTGTGATGAGGAGTGGCTGAGGGAGCCGGGGCGGTTTAGTCTGGAGAAAAGGAGGCTGAGGGGAGACCTTCTCGCTCCCTACAGCTCCCTGAGAGGAGGCTGTGGTGAGGTGGGGGTCAGTCTCTTCTCCCAAGTAGTAAGCGATTGGAGAAGAGGAAACAGCCTCAAGTTGCGGCAGGGGAGGTTCAGGTTGGATATTGGGAACAATTTCTTCACCGAAAGGGTTGCCAAGCACTGGAACAGGCTGCCCAGGGAAGTGGTGGAGTCACCGTCCCGGCAGGTATTTAAAAGACACACAGACATGGCGCTTGGGGAAATGATCTAGTGGTGGACTTGGCAGTGTTGGGTTCGGGGTTGGACTCGGTGATCTTAAGGGTCTTTTCCAACCTCAGTGATTCTGTGATCCTGCGGGAGAGCAGGCAGGGTTCCTCGTGAGCGTTGGGACAGCGCCAGTATTCCGGTACGGAGGCAGCTGAGCCCACCCTATCCAGGCAAATGAGCCATTTCACCCTAAACCGTTGCCTTTCCATATTGTTCGCTGCTGTGGATGTAACGAAGCAGTCGCAGTGATTTAAACGAGTAAGTACATTATTGAGTGCCTGGCTCGAGAGGCTTCCCTGTTCGGAGGATGACTAAGGGCACGTCTGCCCTGGCAGGCAGGAGTGTCGGGTCTGTCCGTCTGTGCGCTGATGCCAGCGCTGGGATTTCAGGCTGGAAACGTGAGCTGGCTGCAGTCAACCGGCTCAGCCGCAGAAACCATTTTGGGCCAAACTGCTCCCGGACCCGCATCCCGATCCAGCCAAACTGCTCCTGGACCCTCGTCCTGATCCAGGTGGTGCTGCCCCGGGCCTCGGGTGAAGATGCAGGCAGTACCTGGGCAGGGCTCTCTGCCTGCACTGCTCTGCCTGCACCTGCAGCGTAGATCCCTGGTTCGCGGCCGGAGCGAGGGAAGAGACGTGGCCTTCCTCGAAGCGATGGGGCCGGAGAGGCACTGGGAGGGACGAGGGCTCCGATGGGATTAAGCTGAAATCAGCTTTCTCTGGCTGTGGCGTGCAAAATTTTGTCACCCAGGCACTGAAAGCCGTGGCTGACAAAAGTTGTTTTACTTGGTGTAGGGGACAAGGGGAGCGTAATGCCCTGTGAGCCGGGAGGGGCCAGACCTGGGAGTCGGGTAATCCCGTCTGGAATTGGAGCAGTTTTGAATTTTAGAAGAATTGGGGCTGAAACAGGGCTCTGAAGCCACAGCGCTTGCTCCGGGCATGCCGGTGGGGTGAGCAGGCGGATGGGAACCGGACAAGACGCTGCTGTTTGTTCTCCTTTAGGGATGGGGACCTGCTTGTCCCTGTGGGCCTGCTGACGGCGTCCGCATTTAGAGTAGGGTTTCCCGGGCCTGTTACCTGTCATCAGACGGGGCCGGTTGCTTCTCAAGACCCCAGAAGGACTGTGAGGGCTGAGGCATTAAAAACGGGGAGTAGCTTGCGGGCAGGCCGGGTGAGCCCTTTGCAGAGGTGGCGAGCTCTTGTCGGCTGCTGAGCTTCGGGAGAGGAAGGGTTACGGTCTTCTCCCACGTTGGGGTTTGAAATTGCCCAGCGAGGGCTTACCCATGCCACGTACCCACCATTCCAGAGTAGCCGGTACTGGGGAGAGGCTTTGGCAGATTTTTAAAAAAGCTGTGGCCGTTTTAGAGGTCCGGTGATTCGGGTGCGATCCCTTTACGTGGGAGAAGCAGGACACTTCGCGTGGCCTCACCGCAGCCGCTGGCGTGTCAGGCCAGTGCGTCGGCTGGGAACAGAAGGAAAAACGTCTATCTCCACTGCCTGGATCTGACCTGGATCCTTAACTCCTGTGTTGAGTACGAGCCCTGTATCCCTTTGAAGAACAAATGCACTCCTCCATTTGCAGGTGGCCCTCCTTTTCCCTAGCCACAGGGCAGGGACTTCCCTGCTCTTCCCTGCTCCTTACCGGAGCCGGAGAGGAGTCCAGAGCCGGAGCGATCAGCCCCATCAGAGAGGCAGCATCTCTCCTGGAAACAGCTGTCCTTGCTTTCCCTGCTGCATCTTGCCTCTGCGGAGTTGTCAGGTCAGATCAAAATCGGTGAGGTTTCTGCTCGGTACCATGATCTTACCTTCCTGGGGGCAAGCGGCCGGTCTCTGAGCAGTTGCCTGTATCGCTGCCTAATGCAGATTGTCAGCGGGAATGCTGGCATCTGAAAGCATCCGCAGTCCGGGGATCTGCTTCGGCATTTCCCTGGGTGGTCTGGGCTCTCCGTGAGGCTCCCGGCTCCCCGGGGTGTGCAGAGGTGGCTGTCCTCACGAACCCCGTGGCTGGGAGTGCCACCGTGCTGCTAAAAGCTGCGGAGAGAGGCTGATCGAAAGCTCCTGAGGCTGGCAGGAGGCAAGACCAGAGCGTTGCTGACCTCGGGAGGGGGGAAGGTGGCCTTCATCTTCTTCCTCTTCTCACTGTGGCATCTGCCCTTTGGCTTTGACCCGTGCCGTTTTGCCCCACGATCGGGTATTTGAGGAGCTGACTTTCCCCCACCATGCCCTGGTCGTGCCTCCGCTCTCTCTGCATCCTCCCTGGCTCATCATGTTCCCAAATCACCATTTTCACACTTCGTCCCTTGCGTGGTGTGTGGAGGATGCTCCCGAGAACATCCCT
The DNA here is from genome assembly GCA_013401275.1 of Pandion haliaetus. Taxonomy (NCBI): domain Eukaryota; kingdom Metazoa; phylum Chordata; class Aves; order Accipitriformes; family Pandionidae; genus Pandion; species Pandion haliaetus. The sequence continues at coordinate 19,722 of VYZV01018481.1, read as the reverse complement.
AACTTGTCGATGAGTTTGAGGGAGGACGTGAAGTTGGTTTCTTTGCCTCTACGCTTATTAAAATCTCAGCGGAGAGTGGCTCGGCAGCGTGAGGGGCAGTGCCTGCTGCGCCAACCTTGGGCCGGGAGCAGCCGCTCGGCTTTGTGTGCTCCCACCAAGGTGGGAGTCTTGGCTGGTGGCACTTGCCAAACTCCTCCTGTACCTTCTTAAATCAGATAAATCCCTGTGTACGGAGTCACCATCCCAGGAGGTATTTAAAAGACGTGTCGACGTGGCGCCTGGGGACATGGTGGACTTGGCAGTGTTGGGTTAACGGTTGGACTTGATAACGTGAAGCGTCTTTTCCAGCCTCAACGATTCTCTGATTCTATAGCCACCATGTACGTCTTCCCTTCGGAGCAGCCCCGAGATTGCAAAAGTCGGGGGCGTGTGAGTATTTTGGTGCTGCAGCCTGCCTTCTGCCACGCAGTTACACATCGCCCGCCCTGAGCTGCGCCTTTGTGCAGGGCTGGAGGTAACGGTGAGCCTTGCTGGCTCTTGCCTAGCCCACCCTCGCCGTGGCCGTGTGCCTCAGGTGGTGGTGAGCTCCAGCTGCCGCTCTTTTTGGAAGCGCTTCTGGCTGCAGCCGCTTCCTGAGGGAACTCTCCTGTCTGTGGGGAAGGTCTTCTCCTCCCCCAGCTTCCCTCTTCGTTTTGGGGAGGACCTGGGAGGGTCCCCGGAGCCTGTGGCACTCGGGTGCTGCGCCGGCCGGGCAGGGAGGCAGCACAGGGCTTTCCCCGATCCTCCCCTCTGCTAGCAGCCTGCCTTTGAGCCGAGTGGAGAAGCCAGGCTTTGAGGTTGGATGTAGGGCTGCTTCCCGCCTGGCTGTCATTTCCAGGCTGCTTCTGTCCTCTCGCTTTCGACTGCAGCCGCTTCCCTTGTCACTTCAGTCCGCCGAGTTGCTCCGGTTTGTTATCCAGAGCTGGAGATGCGGATGTTGAGCTCTTGGTCTCTGAGTCTGCGTGCTCCGCTTGCCTTTCTCTGCTGCCTTCTCCGAAGTTCTGCTGGCTGCGAGATCATTTAGTGCCATGAAGGCTTGTTGCTTTTTCCAGAGCCCAAAAGGCACGGTCCTGGCTGAGGAGAGCAGCGGTCTGACCAGCGGGAAAAGCCTAGAAAATAGGGATTTGGAGAGACGCTGCCTCGCAGGGGAGACGAGCTCAGGGAGGATTTCAGGGCAGCGCTCTCAGCAAGGGCTGTGCCGGGGCTGTGCCGGTTCCCCCGACTGCCGACGGCCAGCCGGAGGGCGGTGGTGTGCCGTGGGACGGGGCAGCCGGCGTTTCCCAACCGGGAGAGAGGTCGGAGTGTGTTCCCGAGGCCCTTCCCGGCTGTCCCCGGCTTCATGCCGACAGCTCCTCGTGCATGAAAGCTCAGCGGTTTGCCCAAGCTCGCGTCAGGGAGCTGGCGTGGAGTCAGAGCTTCCCCCGGCCCCGGGAGGTCTGTCCGGAGCGGGCAGAGGGGACCAGTGCCATCCCAGTGCAGAGTAACCGGCAGCCCCGGGACTCCCGCCAGCGCATCCCGGGGCCCATTCTGCCTTCTTGGGAAGGATGATGGTGGCCATGGCCGCGTCTGGGGCTACGGGCTTCTTGCCGGGGGCTGTGAGGCCGCGGCAGGGCTCCCCTTGGAAGTGAGCGTCGTGGGTGGTTGGGTGGGATGCCGGTGGCCCGTGGGACCACGGGGTTTCTTACGCCCGGGTCTGTTTCTGAGCCGTGCCGCTCGGTGGGGTGGTGCAGCGGCAGCAGGGGGACGTGGTGACCCGCAGCCCCCTTTTCCTAAGGGATTCGGAGGGGCGGCTGCGGGGTGGGGGGGCCGTGGCTGTGCTGAGAGCGAAGGGCCTGCCCAGGCAGGGATGCTGCCTGTTCTGCCTGCATTTCATCAGAGGGCAGTTTAACCGATGTCAGGAGGAGCGGCAGCTCCTTTCGTCTCAACACTTCTCCGATAACATTCCTTACGTTTCGGTCACGCCGCCGAGAAAAAGGGGAAGGATGTCACCCTTTTAAAGAGTGACCAAATGCTGCCTCCCACTTCTATTTGTTATTTTAGTTTAAAAATCCTCAACAGATTGCTTCCTGCGGAGGGGAGCCGGGAGTGAGCTCCGCGGTGGGGAAGCACGGGGAGCCAGTGAGCCGCTGCCGGTGTTTGTGAGTTAAAAGCAGTAAGTGCGGGAAGCCCGAGAAGCCCCCGACCGTGGTTGACATCTCCGAGACGCGGGATGCACGGAACTGAAAGCTGCCCGAGAGTGCGCCGCTTCCATTAAAGCCTTTAGAGGGGAGAAGAAAAAAAACCCTCTGAAATTAGCACAGAACAGAGAGGAAGGCTTTTTTTCCCAAGCTCTTCAGGTTAAAAATATTTGAAAAGTGGGACGGGATGACAGGATTCCTGGCTTATTTCGCCAGCCTCGCGTGTGAGAGTCTCAGGCGCCGGAGAGCGTGCTGCGGGGAGCGAGCCTGATTTGGCCGGAGGGGAGATCGCCCGTGCTGGCACGTAAGCGATGTTGCAGTGGATCGGAGCGGGGAAGTGCCTCCCGGTGGAGCCTCCTCCTGCCCTGGGACGGTGGGATAATCACAGCGCCCGAGCCGAGGCTCGTTAGCTGCCCGTGTGATTGCTCTCCACGCGTGGCGGGTGGGTTTCCCCCGCGTGGAGCAGAGGGTCGTGCCGAGCCTGCGGTGGTGCGGCCGTGTCCTCGCTCGCTGCCTCATGCCCCAAGGAAGCTTCCTGCTATTTTTTTTTTCCTCCCTCTCTAATGTCTCTGCGGCCATTCTCTTCTCCCCGTCAGCACTTTTCACCCCCATCCACAATGCCAGCAATGCCGCAGCAGTAATGTCACCTCTGCGCCGGAGTCGGCCTTGCAGGCAGGCCTGATCCTGCCCGCTGCCAGCCTTGAGAGACTGCCACGTCCCCTCGCGCCGGCTTTTCGGTGCCAGCTGATGTCCCTTGCCGCGCTGCGGGAGGATAAATGGGAACGCTGCGTTCGCCGGCCGACGCTGCGTGTGCCCTGGCGTGTTCTCTTTGAAGTCAGCGGCCTTGGCTCTTCCTTCTCCCTGGCCCCCTGCGCTCCTGGTTTGTTCGGAGCGTGTGCTCTTCCTGCCGTGCTTTTCCCGGGATGTTTGCTGGATGCGGGGAGCACCCCGCTGTGGGCAGAGCGGCGGGATATTCTTTCTACCCCCAAACAACTTTCTGTTTGCTCTTTGCTGAGCAGAACGTCTTCGCTCTGCTGCCGGGATCTGTGCGCACGCCATTTCACTGAGTAGCTGCGGACGGGACTTGGTGGGATTTTTCCATTTTCAGTTTCTGAGTGGTTTTTATACCGCCCCACCCTCCCGAAACCCCACTCTGGGCTGCAGGGTCCTGGCTGGGCTGGGTCCATGTTTTTCCTGGGTTAATGAGCTCCGCTCACTCCCCCTCAGGTCGGGCAGCGGAGGACAGCAGCCTCTGCGGCAGCAGAGGGGCCGGATCCTGTTCGTCCAAGTCCCAGCTCTGGTCGCAGCTTGCAGGCAGCTGCCTGCCTCTGGCTCTGTACCGACTGGGTAGCATCTACCTTTCAAGATGCTTATTAACCCTTGCGCAGGATATTAAAAATGCAAAAGGGCTGTCTAAATGCTCGGTGCTCCTTGCTGGCCAGTGCTCGTATTGATTTATAGACTCACCGACCGTGCTGTGACACAGCTTGCGGGCGATTTTGCTGTGGCAGGAGCAGAGCCTGGGCTGCTGTGTCAGAATATTTTCTGTTTTGGGTAAAAGACCGACTGCAAGCCTAGTTTCCCGCTACCGCGGGAGGGTGGGGGACAGCAAGAGCGGCTCTCCCGAGCCCACAGTCCCGACTGCCGGCCGACTGCCGGCTCCGCACCACGTCTTGCCCTCTCTTGGTGGGGAGCCAGGCTTTCGGTACCTGCCCGTGTTTGCCGGCTTGTGTCGTTCAGCCAAAGCGTTTCTTCCGTGGCTGCGTATCCCCTTGGCCCGGTTGCTGCCTGGAGGAGGGAGAGCAGCTGGGCTGGCTTGCAGCAGGACTTGTGGCCCTCTCCTCTGCGGCCCAGCCGGCTGCCGCGGCACATTTCACCACCTGGAGGGTTCCGGCATTCACCGGCACGTAACGGGAGCTGCCCCGCTGCACGTACCGGAGGGACTGCCAGCCGGAGGAGAGCGTGTGGTCTCACCGGGGCCGGTGGGCTCCTGGAGAGCTGCTGGCATAGTGGATCGGTGTCTCACTGCGGGATCCACGTGGCTCGCAACGTCCCCGGTTGTCGGGAGGCGGAAGAGCTCCGTCCCCTGTGTCCTTGGGGAGGTGACAGGGTTTGGCACGGAGCGCCCTAGGCTCTGCCAAGGCCGCCTCTAACCTCTGCTCATGCTGGGCACCGAGAGCTGCCTCCATCCCCGCCGGGTGCCCGGGGAGAGGCACGGGGCGGCCGGTGGAAGGAGTTGAGCCGATGCCGTCGCTGCACGGGGATGAGGTGAATGTGGGGAAATTCCCAGGGGAACGTCGAGAGCCAGGCTGGCCATCTCCGGGAACGAGCGCTCGAGCTGGGCGGTCAGCCGTGAGCTGAGAGGGGCCGTGCTCGACCCCTGTACCTCCGTGGGCTGCTCCTTCGGGAAAGCAGGCGCTGCGTTTTGGGTCTGTGCAGCCTTCCCGACGGACAGAGCTCCCTTCCCCAGCCCGGACGGACCTGCTTTCTCCGTTTGTGTGCGTGTCCCCCTCCCCAGCTCTGTGGAGTTTGGCCCCGTTCTCGGCACCGCCAACTTCTTCTGTTGGCGTCTCTGTTTTACCGTTCTCCTCCCGTTGGGGAAGCAGGCTCGGGCCAAAGCTAGCAGGTTCAGGGAGGAGCTGGTGGTGCTCGCTCCTAACTGGAGCTGGAGAGCAGAGGGAGGTTTCTGCCCTTGGCTTAGGTGGCCTCCGGGGCGGGCAGAGCGCTTTGCGGGGGGAGAGGACTGGGCTGGGAAGGGGCGTGAAGGAGGACAGCCCAACTATCGGCTCTGCGGACCCCGGAGCCTGCTTCCCAGCAGAGACCTGCCGCCGGGCCGGCGGCTCGGGCACGGGTTCCCTCCGCTCTGCCCGCCGGCTGCGGTGCTGCCAGGTGTTCCCTGCGGGGCTGAGCCGTGCCTCCTGCCCGCCTTCGCTTTCTGCAGCTCCCCCCTCTGCGCTCGGGTTCTCCCGGCACGCGCCCCCTCTTTTCCCTGTTTCTCTCACAAGTGTGCCTTGGTCTCATCCCAACTCATGTGTGTTTATATTTTTAGGGTGATTGAGGTACTGCGCCTCTGGCCGTGGAAGCATGTCGGGGCCAGTGCCGAGTCGGGCCAGGGTCTATGCAGACGTGAACACTCAGAGACCCCGCGAGTACTGGGACTACGAGTCGCACGTCGTGGAATGGGGGTACGCCTGGGAGATAGGAGGGGGACCTACGGCAAGGGCCCGTGCGCGAGCGCTGCCGCCGCTCATCCTTTGCGGCGCGGGGACAGACGCCCTCCCGAAGGCAGGAGGGCAGAGCGCGGAGCCTCCGTTCCGGCCGCGGTGTGAGGGGTGGCACCCAGCTGAGCGGGGACCGGCGTTTTGGTTTTCGGCGTTGCCGTCCGGCGCCCGTCCGGGGGGCTGCGCTGCCTGGGGCGGGAAGCGGGGGGCCCGATTGCCAGGGGAGCCCTGGGCTCGAGCCTGCGGCTCCTCGGCAGTTTTGCAAGCAGAGCCGCTTGGACTGAAGTGTTTCAGATAGACCTGGGTGCCCGGCTTCAAGCGCACAAGTAAGCGCTTAATTAAAGAAGCGTGACGAGGGTTTGGTTTTTATTGCTGGGAAGGATGGCTAAGTGAAAAGACAGCAGCCTCCGTGCCGCTGTCCCCAGGGCGCTGATGGGGATAACGGGAAACAACGGTGGGAAGCCTGGGAAACGGTCCTGGAGCGAAGAGGGGTTTGAAAGGACGAAGGTGAAAGTCTCGTGACTGGTTTTTTTTTTTTTTGGAGTTCCCCTGAGGATTGGAGTCTCTGAGAACTTGAAATGAAGACGACCAGTTGATTGTTTTATATGGCAGCTGGCTTGGCGACGAGCTGGGCAAAGGGCCAGCTTTGACTTCTCAGGTAGTAACGTAGCACTCGTCAGCAAGAAACGCTCCCCTGCTCGAGAGCACCTTCCTTCCCGAGCCGTGCGCCTGGCGCTTCGGGCTGAAGGAATGCTGCCCGCCAGGGACAGAGGCCGCTCTTTGTTCGGTAGTTGTGGCAAAATCTGTAAGAATAAGTCCTTTATCTGAGGCTGCGGCTTGAGCCTGGGCGCCGAGGAGGCTGTTCCCGTGCTGCGGTTGGCAGCTGTCCGTGGGGTTGCTGCCGGGGCCGGATTAGGAGCCCTCCCCGGTGCAATCCCTCCTCTCTGCCCAAACCCCGGCTAGCTGCAACGCGTGCCGGCCACCGGTACCGGTGACCTAGAAATGAAAAGCTTTTTATCCACTTCCAAATCTCCTGCGCCAGGCAGAGCCCTGGGGAGCCTTCAGTCTCTCCGAGATGGTAATTCCATGTCTTCTGCGAGCATCCTGGGGGTTTTTTGTCACCCAAACAATCCCTGCAGTTAATGTTTTCCCTAACGTTAACCCCAAGCCTTCCCGTCTGGTTCCTAGTGAAGATGAATTAATCCTCTCCATCTGTAACGCGTGGTTCACCACGCTCCCTTTATTCGCATTTGCCGAGCGTAACCTCGGGTTAAGGAGCGAAGCAGCCTGGCACGGTCGGGTTGTGCTGCAGCTCCACTGCCCATTTGAACTCTCCTTCTTTTCCTTGTGGTGCTGACAAGTCATCTCCTGTATTGTCTCTGGTAATTAGCAATTTGTGAAGTCAAGCTTTCCAGCCTGTAATTCCCTTTCTTTCCCCCACTTGTTTATCCTTATCAAATCCCTGGGGGCCCTGTGCCTTCCCTCCTTGGCGTAGCTGAATTAATTGCCCATACTTCTGCTGTTCCCTTCAGTCCCCTCAGGTGACTTTGGTTAGACCGTAGTGGATTTAAATACGTGGAGGTTTTATGGGTGAGAGTTGTTTTATTCTCTTCTGACGTCTTGTGTGGAGTATTTATCCTTGGGTGTGCGAGATCCTTTACACCTCAGTATAAAGGAGAGGTCCTCGGGGAATTTTTGTGTCAGGTATTTTGTCAGTCTCTGCCATTAACTAACTGCTGGTGGGCTCTGGAGTTTCAGGTGAGCTAGTCCTTGGCAGCCCACCGCCTCCTCTTCGTAACTGGGAAGAGGGAAAGGTGGAAAGGCATCGTCTCCGCATGACCTGTAGCAGAGCCGGGAGGAGAGCTGAGGCTGGGAGGGAGGGAGAGCGCCAGCGTTGGGAGTTGACAGAAGCATTTTCGGCGTGCCGGAAGGGTTTGCCGGCAGGGCTGCGGTGCGTGCAAGCGTTTTGGGGGGGGGGGGGGGGGGGGCTGTCCCCGAGCTCCCCGTAACGCCCGTGAAGGTCTGGTGTCCATCTCCACGTGGAAACTGCTGAGCCAGCGCTCTGCCGTGCCTGCTGCCGGCAGCGCTGTGCCGCAGCGGTGCTCTCCAGTCGTTTGCCGGTCGGTTTGCATGTTCCTCTGCGGTGGTAGCTGCTTCTCTCTAGCCCTAGGCACCGTGGTGCACTGCTAGCTCTCCGTTTACCGTAGACTGACCCCCAGATCTTGACCTTCCCACTCTCCTTGGGACAAGCGTTGTCTCTAAAGCAAGCAGTGGTCTGTTTCGAGCCAGGCGCAACCTCGTCATCTCTTATTTCTCTGTTTCTCAAACAGCAACCAAGATGACTATCAGCTTGTGCGGAAACTCGGCCGTGGCAAATACAGTGAGGTCTTTGAAGCCATCAACATCACCAACAATGAGAAAGTGGTTGTGAAAATCCTCAAGGTAGGTGTGTTTGCTCACCGTTTTGCTCCTCTGCCGGTGCTTCTGCGTCTTCCCCTCCTTCGCCTTCTCCTGCCCTCTCTGTTTGAAGGGCTCTGTTGACATTTGGATGATCTCATCTTAGCTGAGGAAGACACCAGTCCCCAAGTTAAAAGTTTCAGCTAGCTTGTCTCCTTCCCAAGCCAAGCAGAGTTACGGAGAGCCGGATGGGCTGGGCTGCTAGAGCTCTCTCACTGAATTACGCTTTTCTCGGGTAACTCTTTCCAAGCAAACCAGGGATCGGAGCGGGGAGGCAGGGGATCGCGTACAGGCAGTGGAGGCAGAAGGAAGGTCCTGCACCCAGCCTCGTGTGGAAGTTCTGCCTGTGTCCCCTTTACCTTCCCTCCCTGTCACCTGCCGGCGTCACCGCTGTGAGGTTGTGGGTGATGCTCTCCTCCTGACAGGCGGCTGGCTTTGGCTTTAGGGCAGAGGCTTTCTTTGGGCCTGTTTCAGGTCACAGTCTCGCCAGTTCAGCACAAGTACTTGGCTTGTTCTGATCCAAGTTCATAAAATCCCCATGCTGGATTCACGGAGCGCAGCTCCCTGCCCGAGCGAGGATGCGGGAGCCCAGAGATCTTTCCCGGGATGAGCAGAGCAGCGTCTTGCAACGGAAGGTCGTTGCAGCATGTGATGTCTCGGCCTGTAAGTTGGAGCCGATTCCTGCCCTGGGGATGAGCAGGGTTACACCCGCGTGTCCCGGGAGCTTGGGCAGGGCACAGAGGGGTTCACCGAAGCTAACGGAGTCCTGACGGATGGGCTGCGGGCCGTGTTCAGGCTCATGAGCTTGTGGTGGCAAGCTAATTTCTGTGGCGTTACCAAGCCATGTGCAATTACAGTCTGTGGGATGCCCGAGTCACAAAGCGTGGGGACAGTCTTAAGAATATTGCCCTCGCGAGAGAAACGGTGAAGGTGGAAGGAGTACAGCAACTAAGGAGCACAACAGAAATACACGTTAAGAAAAGCTCGGGGCAGGCAGGTTACGAGTGAGAACGTGAGAAATGCCCTTGTTAATGGATTTGCTCCAGCCTGTGGTGGAGAAGCAGAAAGCTAGCTCGAAAGGCAGAAGGAGCATCCCGTCTTCAGAGACAGGAGGGAGCCTCGGGCCAGCTTCTCTGAGCGCATCCAGAGCTGTCTCTACACTCGCTCTGCAAGCGTGGAGGATTTTCCAGGGCAGCTCAGGCTGGGGACTGCTTGTCAGGCAGCACTGAGGAGTTACGGAGACACGGACGGGCCTGGCTGCTAGAGCTCTTTTCACTGAATTACGCTTTTCTTGGTTAACTGTTTCCAAAGTTTCAGTCAAAGATTTAACCTGGGACTTGCAGAAGCTAAGCTTGCTCTTTAAAACCTTGATTTGTAGTAAAACAGTCTCCCAAATGCTAGAATCTCCCTTCCTTTGGAAGCGGAGAGCTGTTAAGATGGACAAGCTCGCAGGACGCTGTTCTCCAGGGTGATTTGAGTGATTGAGGCATGGGATCACGCTCCCTCCGTTCTCCTGCAGGGCTGGTGTGGGGCCGGGTGACGCTGGGTGCCCTGTCACGGGAGAGCCACCGTCCTCGGGAGGCAGAGCCTGTGCTCCTCGGGGTCAGACGTGGGCTGCGCAGGCCTAGAGGACGTGCCCGCTCATCGCCGTTTCTCTCGCAGGACTGAAGAACCGCACGCTCCTTCGCCGTTCCCCTGCCGCGTGTACGGCCCGTCGTGCCGGAGCGGCTGGAGAGGTCTGTCTTGCTGGTAACTGGCTCTCGTTTTCTGTGTTCTCAGCCTGTGAAAAAGAAGAAGATCAAGCGTGAGATTAAAATCCTGGAGAATCTCCGAGGAGGCCCCAACATCATCAGCCTGCTAGACATAGTGAAAGACCCTGTGGTAAGGAAGGGGAAGGGGCAGCTCTGACACCCGCAGCTGCCGCAGTGCGAGGGAGTCCTTCAGAGCCCTTCCCACCCCGCGAGCTAAGAGTCTCTCTGAGCTCAGACTGACTCCTTGGCCCTCTTGGCATCCATCTGGCAGCTGAAATCAGCCTGGGGAAATCTCTCCGCCTGTTCCCCGCTCGAGCACCGCCGAGACGGTAGACTAGAGGGTAGAAATGGAAGGAGGTATTTCTGGCTGATCCAGCAGCGGCAGGTGGAGGAGGGCTGTGCCTACAGCACCGTCTGCTCTCGGTCCCAAAAAAGTAGCTGGGAACAAGGGATGCCTTCCGCCCGCTGGGTTCTTTGGCTTTCAAACCGCCCTGGTCTTGTGCAGCGCCAGGCTGCTTTCTGTTCGCTGGGTGACCCTCCCCGCCTTTGCGGAGGCCGGGGAGAAGGACAGGCAGCGGCCAACGTGAGCGGAGAGCGGGAGGAGGTTGGGGTTGTGCTATGGTCAAAGCGATCAGGCAGAGGGAGGCTTTCCTCCGCCGTCGTGCCTCGGTGCTCTGCGGTGCGCCGAGATCCTTCACTCCTCCCAAAAACCAGATGATGTTCGCTTTGTGGCGCTGGCCGGTCTCCTGGCTCTCGCCCAGGGGCGGCTTTTGCTTGTTATCCCTGCGGAGCCGGGGTATCCCACTGTCCCCACCGGGTTGTAATCCGGCCGGTGTGATCCGGGCAGGATTGCCGGTTCAGGTCAGCTGTGTGGTGGGCTCTGCTGCCCCGAGTCGGGCAGGGGGGCAGGCAGCGCTCGGCAGGACCTGGAGGGTTTTGGGAAACCCGCTTTTGGCAGCGGAGGTGAGAGTTTTACACGGGCAGACTGATAAAGGCTGTGGTGTTTATGTAGCACGGCTGAATTTCTCCAAGGGCCGTGACTTCGTGCCGCCTGACGTGCTGATTAAAAAGCTGCATTAGGATGAATTAGCAGGGTGTATTTGAGCCAATTTTAATCCTCTGACGGGCCGTGAAAGGCAGCTGTTTGTGGGGAGATAGCAGCGAGCGGGGGCCCTGGGGACAGGCTCTCGCTCCGCTGCTCCTTTTCCAGACGGGCTCTGCAAAGCCGGCTGGTGACGTTTGAGGTGACAGATCACGTTGTAGGGAAGGAGAGCCGGGGGGTTACATGGCTGGCTCGGGAACGCAGGCTCTCGTGTCGGGGTGGGCGGCTGTTTTGGGGAGCAGCAGGCCGGAGGACTGGTGGGCTTGCTGAGGGCTTTGGCCTCTGCGCAACTGCTCAGGGTGGTCTCTGGCCAAAAGGGCTGACCTGGTCTCCTGCATGTATTTGGGAGGGGCTGTGCAGGCGGAGAGGGGGATTTCTGCCTGCACACAGACCTTGGGAGTCCTGCCCAGAGGTCCAGCTTCCCGCTGCGAGGAGGAGGAGGAGGAGGAGGAGATCAGAAAGGGGAAGGGAAGGGGTGGGGAGAGTCCTACAAAAACAAGCCAGAAAACATGGCGCGAGACCTGCGGCCGCAGCTCACTCGGCTCCTGGGGGGAGGCTGCGTGCTTCCTCCGCCCGCGGCGTCTCCGAAAACGCTGCTCGGCTGCGGCAGTTTGGCGAGCCCCAGGTTTGGTGGCTGGGGCTGCGCAGCTCCACCGCTGCCCCCTTCTCCTTTCTGCCGGTGTTTCTATGAAGTCTTTGTGCAGTCGGGTCGCTGCCGGCTGAAGCCAGAGCCCCTTTCCAGGCTATAGCCGTAGCTCGGTCTAGCGATGCTGGCAGGCACCGCTCTTCTAAACCAGACCTCGAGAGCCCCCTTGCTTCCCATCTCGCCCTGACCCAGCTTTGCTGGGTCCCGTTCGGCACCCAGAGGTGGGTGCATCGGATCCGATCGCTGGTAGGGGTATGTACAGAGCACGCGCGCAGGTGGTGGTGTAGAGGTGCAGCTCCTAATGCGCTGGATGCTGCTAAATGCTGGGCAGCGGTCCTGTCTGGAGAGCAGCTCGTGTTGCAGTACGAGCAGGAGCCAGGGTGGCAAGGGCAGGAGGGCAGGAGCTCCCAGTGGGTGCTGGAGGGCCCTGGGCTGGACACAGGGCAGCTGCCCGCCTGCCTGCCCCCTCCTGCGCTCTCCTGCCTTGAGGAGGACTAAACCTCTGTCTTTTCTTTCTGTCTCTCGACCTGATACCGCTGTCCTGCAGTCTCGGACGCCTGCCCTGGTCTTCGAGCACGTCAACAACACAGACTTCAAGGTGAGCGACCACTGCCGTTGCAGACACCTCCTGAATCCGGTGGTGGCGTGTCTTGGAGAGCTTGTAGGCTCTGCTGCCGAGCAGGCATCACGCCCTGGCTGCCAGAGGGATTCCCAACCCGCTCTGACGTTGTGGCGGGGAGGGAAGGGTCCTCTATTTCAGAGGCGCACGGTGTCACAGAAACGGCTGGCGTCGCTGTCTCGGAGGGGCCAGGGGATTTTGGGCTGCCACCAGCAGCTTTTTCCTACTTTGCACAGTTAAGGGAAGAGCCAGGGGCGCAGTGCTCGTGTTAGGGATTGTCCCCAGGTCCCTCCTCTCTGCCACACGGCTCCAGTGTTTGGCCATCCTGGGCTTGTATTCGCAATCTGGCGTTGGCCAATTTGCAGGGTGAAACCTTGGATTAGTTGAGCCTTGTGTCCCTGGAGCCTGGGCAGAGTAGGAGACGAGTGGGGTTATCGAGATGGGCTGGAGGAGTTAGTAAACCAGCAGCCGCTTTGCCTGTGGCTGCTCAGTTGTTTTCGGGGAGTAGTTAATGCACTGTAAGTCCTGATGTCATCCTTTTCCCACCCGATTCTTGTTCCCAAGGCTTGTCTTCGGGCTGTCTCAGGGAGTTGCTCTCTGGGTTTTTCTTGCGAGGGCAGTGAGGCGTGCTCTCTCATCCTCATCCCCTGTGCTCAGGATGGGGAACTGAATCCCTCCAGGTGCGGGGCCTCGGAGCTCCCTGGTCCCCTCCTGGGTGGAAGCAGGGAGGGCACATGCATGCTCCGAAGGTTGGTTAGCCAGACTGAGGGTCTGGCTCCTCCCTGTGGTGTGCTGGCGGTTCCCAGGTGGGGAAATTCGGGGTACGAAGCGGGTACGAAGCTGCCCGTGTGCCGTCTGGCCCGTTGGTGCCTCTGGGCCCGAGCTGTGGCTCCACAAGCGTCTGTTCTGCGCCTGCGCAGGCGGCTGGTGCCTCCACGAGGAGCCCGGGTCCTGCGCCCAGGAGCGGTGGAGAAACCTGCTGTGTTTTGTTAACCTGCTTCTTGTCTTCGTTCTTGCAGCAATTGTACCAGACGCTATCTGATTTTGACATACGGTTCTACATGTATGAAATCCTAAAGGTAAGCTCCCGGCGGCGGCTGAGAAATCCACAGTCCCAAAGAAGATCCTCACTCAAGCAGAGACCTGCTGCTAAATCTCCCCCGGGGAGTCTGTGTGCGAAAGCAGGAGGTAGAGAGCGGAGCTCATTTGGCTACCAAACCCTGCTGGACCGTTGCCCGGCCGTCCGCGTGGGATGGCTTCTTGGGCCACCGCGCAAGGGGAGGCTCAGAGGCAGGTGGCTGTGGAGCGTGCTAGTGAGCGGCTCAGAGGGTGAGGTCGCCGTGTCCTTGAGAAGCAAAAGCCATCTTAGTTGTCTCCCTGGCTATCCCCTTGCAAGACTTCTGCCTCCGCTGGGACCTGGTGTCGGAGGTGGCTTGGGTTGCAAGCTGCCGTTGGGGCCGGGGCCGTGCTGGGGCCTGCTCGGGTGGTCAGCCGGGGGTCTGAGGGCGCCGAAACCCTCGCCCAGAGCACTCCTTGCCTGTCCCAGCCATCCCCGCCGGCAGAGACCGGCCAGGATCGGCTGCGGTGTCTCGTCTGCAAGGCTTCAGTCGGAGCAGGCACTGCAGGGAGACGGCAGCCTTTGAACGAGGTCTCGTCCGGCGGGGCTGGCCCAGGGCTGGAGCGGGAGATGGGGTTTGCCTCCTCGCCGCCGCTCGGTCACGCTCCAGCTCTTGGGTTTGGGCTGAGCTCCAAGGGGACGTGCCGGGTGGGGGGGGGCAGAGCGCGGTGCACGGGTCTGCGGCACGGCGGGCTGGTCTGAGCCACGCTGTGGGATTTTGGCGGTCTCCTCCCAGGAGAGGTGACGGTGCGCGCTGGACCCCGGCGAGGGTCCACGCTAGAGGTGACCGCAGAGGATCCGGAACAGGGCCGAGGTCTGGAGATCCCCGGGGAAGGCCTCCGTGCCTGTAGCTTTTAGGACGGGCGTCACTGAAGCAGGGGCTGACCTCGGTGCTGCCCGAGCTGGCTGGCTGGCTGGCTCCGTCCCAGAACAGCCTCTGGGTCTGTCCTTCACCCGCTTCTGGCTGCGGGCTCTCTGCCCGATCATGCTGCCTCGTCACGCGGAGGGAGGCTTTCTGACGGCACCCGTTCTGTCCGCAGGCGCTGGACTACTGTCACAGTATGGGGGTCATGCATCGAGACGTCAAGCCACACAACGTCATGATTGACCACGAGCACAGAAAGGTATGGTGAGGCCCCACCGGCCCCGGTTCCGACTCCCTGGGGAAAGGGGAACGCTGCGGGGCAGCGCTGGGCTGGTTCTCTCTGCCTGGGTCTGCCTCTTGGAGGGGAGAGGGTCGGCCATGCTGTGCTAGCTCCCGCTCTCGCTGTCACAGGGCTGAGCAAAGGCCGTGAGCTCTTAGAATCACAGAATCAGTGAGGTTGGAAAAGACCCTTAAGGTGATCGATTGCAACCGTGAACCAAACACCGCCAAGTCCACCACTACACCGTGTCCCTAATTGCCACCTCTGCGTGTCTTAAATACCTGCCGGGACGGTGACTCCACCCCTTCCCTGGGCAGCCTGTTCCAGTGCTTGGCAACCCTTTCGGTGAAGAAATTGTTCCCAACATCCAACCTGAACCTCCCCTGCCGCAACTTGAGGCTGTTTCCTCTTCTCCAGTCGCTTACTACTTGGGAGAAGAGACTGACCCCCACCTCACCACAACCTCCTCTCAGGGAGCTGTAGGGAGCGAGAAGGTCTCCCCTCAGCCTCCTTTTCTCCGGACTAAACCGCCCCGGCTCCCTCAGCCGCTCCTCATCAGACTTGTGCTCCAGGCCCCTCACCAGCTTCGTGGCCCTTCTCTGGACACGCTCCAGCGCCAAAATGTCTTTCCTGTAGCGAGACCGCTCAGCTCCTGGCTGAGAGCCTTTGTGCCGGCAAGAGAACTAGCAGTTTGCTTTTACCCTTTCCCCCACGCTCCTGTTCCTGCTGGCCAGCACAGACTCAGCCCGCCTTCAGCTGCTGCGGACGGTTGCGGTTTCGACAACGAAACTTTCCCGGCACGGTTAATGCCGCGTGGTCCTGCCCGTCTGTGGCAGCACCACCGCTCCCGAGCCCGTGTTCAGGCAGAGGAGCGTTGCCTTTAATTCCCGCTTGGCCCTCGTTAGATCTGGGCCCCAGCAGACCCCGGCGCGGGGAGGGGGCTGAATTTGCAGCTGTTTGTTTGGAAATACAGGTGACCATAAAACCCGCACCTGCGTCCAGTAAACTCCTTTTATTTGCCACCTGTTTGTCAGTTACTTAGGCTTGTAAATGGAACTTTAGATTTCTTCCAGCACTTCTGTAGCAACTAGCCAGCTGGGACCTCAAATAAAAAGGACTTCAAAAGGCGCCTGCTTGGACAGCGGGAGGCTGGGCGTCTCTCCGTGGCACCGGCAAAGCCTCTTGCAGCCGGTGAACGCCCCTGTTATCAGAGTGGAAAGGGGCTGAACCCCCGCCCTGTGCTCTTTGGGCACCGTGCCCTTTGAAATCTTCCCCGTCGTCGTCGCAGCCTGGTATCGCCCTGCGTCTTACCAGCTGTATTTTGTTGCGAGCGCCGTGAGCCAATCTTTCCTTCTCCCCACATGAATATTAAAACCACTGGAGACGCTCTTTGTGGACGGTAGATGTCATATATCTCGATTTTAGTACGACTTCTGACATGAGCCAACCAGGGAAACGTGGCCTAGATGCATTTTCTGTACGGTGGGTCCAAAGCTGCTGGAAAGCCGTAATTAGAGAGTAATTATCAATGGCTTGTTGTCAGAGTGGAAGGCAGCACTGTACATGTTCAAGGGGGACTGTCCTAGGCCTGGTGCTGCTCAGTTTTAATGACCTGGCCGATGGACCAGAGAGCGCGCGTCGTCCGCAGGTTTTAACGAGCGAAGCTGGGGAGGGCTGCAAGTCCCCTGGAGTTCAAAGCGATCCTGAGGGGTTGGAGAAAAGACCCGAAAAACGGGGTGAAACGCAAAGCCCGAGTCCGAAGCGGGGAGTAGTCGTGGGGGCCGGCGCAGGACGGGCCTCGCAGCCCCACCGGCCGGGTGAGGGTGTTGGCGGAGCATCGGCGGTGCCGCGAGGAGGGAGGATGCCGCGCCGGACCCCCTGAGCCGTGGTGTCGCCCTCCCCGAGATGCTCCTGTCACTTCTTGGCCCTGGTGCGGCGACCGCCGTGGCCCGGCGCTGCCGTGGCCGTGAGCCGCCTGTCGAAGCGAAGCGGCCGGGCTGGGTGGATGAGAAGAGGCAGGTTAATGGCTGCGAACACCCGAAGGGCTGCCGGAGAGGTCGGGGCGAGCCACGGGCCTGGGGTCTGCGGGTCCCCGTACCCATGTGCTCTCTCTCCTTCTCCTCCAGCTGCGCCTGATCGACTGGGGGCTGGCGGAGTTCTACCACCCCGGCCAGGAGTACAACGTGCGGGTGGCTTCGCGGTACTTCAAGGGACCGGAGCTCTTGGTAGATTACCAGGTACGTCCCGGCGGGGCCCAGCCCCTCGTGCCGACAGCGGAGCTTGGGCGTGGAAGACGCAGGCTGGCGTCCTGCGGCTGCGGCGTCCCGCTGTCGTGCGGTCCCGGCTTCTCCTGCGCCCGGGCACGTGCCCGGTGGGTTACGACCTGCGGCTGAGCGGGTGAGGGGACAGGCCAGCTACAGCCCGGCGCTGGGAAAGGCTCTTGAGCGATCGGTGTAACCTGCCCGGGGTGAATCCCTGCCAAGGGGTGAAGTGATCGGGGAGAGTGAGAATAAGAGAGTATCATCTGCCGTCCTCCGAACAGCCCTTGAGGTGGCTGCTCTTGCCTGGTCGGCGTCCGGCTTTTCTGCCCGCGACCGATGAGGCCCGCGTGCGGTTCAGGGTCTGAACCTGAAGCCTGTGTTTGGAGACGGTCCTTGGTGACGGTTTGCACCAGACACCCACCCTCCGCTCTCTGCCGTCCTCTCGGCGGGGGGCTCGGTGCCCATTCCCCCTCCTGGGCCGTCCCAGCAGCGTGGTGGCTGCCGGAGCTTCACTGACCTCCCCTCTCTCTCCTCTCGGCTTTTCCAGATGTACGACTACAGCTTAGACATGTGGAGCTTAGGCTGCATGCTGGCCAGCATGATCTTCCGGAAAGAGCCCTTCTTCCACGGTCATGACAACTACGATCAAGTGAGCTCCAGGGCGGCACGCTGGCCCCGCTCCCCCCGCCACCCCTTCCTCCCGCAGACCCTCCCGGGGAGCTGGGCGAGCCCAGGAGCGTGCCGTGAAGCAAACCGGCGGCACCGAACCAGCGTGGCAGCTTCCCGACGCTGGCGGGCTTGTGCCACCTCTGCGTGCTGCCCCGTCTCTCCGTCCCCTCCCCGCGCCGGGGTCTCGGTGCTCCCTGCTTCTCCTATCCCTCCGCTTTCTGTCTGAGGGAGGAGTGGGTGAGCTGGCAGCTAAATCTGGGGGTGGCTGGGCAGGGGAGCAAAGCGCTGGTTGTACCGGGAGGCGATAACAGGAGCCATGTGCCTGACCCACACGCTGCGGGTGTAGCCGGGGCGCAGCAGCGCGCTCCGTTTCGGTTACTCCAAATGATGCTGCTGCCGCGGTGGGGTGCGGCTTCGGAGCTGGCTGCTGTTTCCCAGTTGTATCGCTCCCATAAGCTCAGCCGGCGAACGCAGGCGTGCCCGGCGGGCCCCTAACCCCGCCGCAGCCCGGAGCAGGGCCTGCAGGAACCTGCATTTGTGGGATCCGGGCTTCCCCCGCTGCATCCGCCCTCGGGGCGAGGAGGGGAAATCGGGGGAATGCCGACCTTGGAGCGCTGCGGGCACCTCTTCACCCTTCCCTGCCGAGGGTGGCACCACGGCACGCGCCCGCGTGGCTTCCAGCAGCCCCAGGGAAGGGCTGCGAGGCCTTGCTTTCATTTCCACCCCGGCGAGGGCCGGGAGCACGTCCTTCCCCAGCCACGACGCTGAGCTGAGCTGTGGCCTCGCTGGGGGAGCGAGGGACACC
>VYZV01018450.1:9738-19913 GCA_013401275.1 Pandion haliaetus | reverse complement strand
GACGTGGGGCCTTGGGGCTGGGGGAGAGCTCTCCTGCGGAGACCTCTGCGCAGGGCTGGCAGGATGTGGAGGAAGAGGGAGGTTGTGGCTGGAAGCAGGGGTGCGCTGGGGAAGGTGGGGGAGACAGCAGGAGCTGTGTTTGGGTCAAGTCCCCGCTCACCTGCAGCACGGGCTGGGTGTCGGGGCAGCTCCCTGGCGGAGCTGGCTTTCTCCGGCTCCTTTGCCAAGGGAAGAGGTTTCAGGGCTGGGGAGATCGAGCTGCACTCAGAATGTGAGTTGCAAAGCATTTGGGGGAAGAGTAGGACTTCCAGAAAGGGAAAGTGATGGAGCCAAAATGGGATTTTTATCTCCGGACAAGGAGGCGGCAAAGTGTTGTCGAGGAGGTGGCAGATGGGGAGCTGCCCCAGGAGTGCAGGGGCTGGCCAAGAGGGTGGCAGCGGGGTTTGGCTCAGGGTTGTGCTGTGGAGCTGACCCACTCCCATGTGGCATGGAGGAGATGACAGGGACTGGAAAGTGGCCTGAGTCTGGGTGAAGAGCGTTGGAGACGGAGGGCTGAATGCGACGATCCCAGAGGTGGGGCAGTGCTCTTGGCGTTGGGGTTGATAGTTCAGAAGCAGCAAGCACATATGTTGTCCCTATAAAACTGAGACATCAAAGTATAAAAGGGTTTTCTGGCTGAATAATTATGGGCTCTATCTGTGAAAGATTTTTATTAACTTAAAAAAAAAAAAAAGATTCCTTGTGCATTTGAGAGAGGAAGGTGTTTGCGATGGGTGTGTTTGGAGTCAACAGTCCCCGTTGGGTTTGCGACCCAGGCACACTTTCCTATTAGTGCTTGAGATCCTGGTAGTGAAAATGATGAGAAACAGATGTGGCTGCTCTAACCCCACTGCCCAACGCCAGTGAAATGCAGAAGTAACCGGGTGAAGGGCGTGTGAATGCCGGCAGGCAGCTCCTGGGCACGGGGCTGCTGGGGAAATGCCCCTAGATGCGGTCGCTCTTCCATAGGGATGAAGGCTGGCAGAGGAGGGTGCTGTAGGGGCCTGGGTTTGCTCGTGGAGAGAGAGGGGGTGCATTGTTGGGGGGGCACTGGAAAGCTGGGAGTCCTGCAGCACTTGGGACAATGTTTTCTTGTCTTTCTACAAAAGGAAGAACAACGTAAATCCCTGCACTGATTCCATGAGTATTTATCTGATCCAAAGAGTTCAGAAGTTGTGTCCGCCTTCACATTACAAAATTCCTGTCTGCATGACGGGATTTCTTACCTCAGGTTCTCTTTTTTCACCAGGGAGGTAACATTCCTACTGCTGCATGTGTGTTTCTCTTAAATCCAGAGGTGCATTCTCTCATGGATTGTGAATTTAACTGGAAATGACGTGGCTGAGCTTGAAGGTTGTGGCTTTTCTTTAGTTTGGTCCCCGCTCAAAGGCTTGAGCTTTCACTCAAACTTTCCAGAAATGTTTTCTGCTGTTTTCAGGTTCTGGAGAGTGGAAGACTTAACATGCTTGTTCCCACTTCAAAAGAAAGATGCCTGCTGCCTTTCCCTGGCGCGTGTGGAATAAACTTGGCGTGCTCATAAGTCTTTAAAGAGATGAGTGATCCCAGCCAAGTTTGAGAAAGGCAGGAGGAGGAAATGTTTTAAGTTTAAAACTCATTAAAGCTGAGCTGAACTGTTAATCCTTTAAGATGCAGCTAATGGAACTAGTCTGTATGCAAATTAAACCTCTGGGTCTCCACATTTTTCTTCATAGTCTGGTCTTCCTTTCCTTTGTTAAACTTTGTACTGAAAAGATTAGCACCAGGCATCATGGAATGGTATTAGGTAGAGCTTTGCGATCTTCCGAAGAAAGTGTCCCAGCCAGTGGAGCTGAGTGAATTTGTATTTGTCTGGTAGTGGTTTCACTACCTGGATGCTGTGTTCAGGAGATTTAATGATACCAGCATGTGCTTCGCTCTGATCTACTGTGATGACGTGCTGTCAATGCCAGCTCTTGCTCCTCTTTCTGTTCCTCCTACCCCAATAATGCAGGCTTTTGTACACACCTTTGTGCTGGGCCTCTTTCTTCATGGCCTTTTACTGGAGTTTGAACTGTTTTCAAGTGGCTTAGGTGTGTCCCAGATCCTTTTCCTCTTAGCTGCAGACCAAGAAGTTATGCTTTTTGTCTCTCTCTGTTCTGCTTTCCTCTTCACAAAGGATTTCAGCTTTGCCTGGAGTGTTAGCTAAGAAGCAGCAAATGAAAATGGAAAGATCTGGTGTAGGCCCATCCTGAATCTGTCTTGAAATCATATTTTTCAGTATAAGCCAACTTTTTTCACGCATTAAGTGTAGAAAATTGAAGCTGAATTTTAGGAAACATACTACTGTGATGAATTCTCAGGCAGAAGTCATCTAGCCCCAAATTCTATAGACATCAGACTGCTCATGTAAACGTAATAGGAGTTGTCTGCCCTCCCAAAAAATGCCCAGGCAAAATGGAATGGCTTTGTTCTGCACCTCTGTGCGCCGGCACTTGGTGCAAGTGAAATGTGTTTATTTGAAAGCTCTGGAGATGAGGGAGCAGAGCATGGGGTAAGTCTTCCCTGTGCTGCGTGTCCAAGTAGACAGGGATTGTTCAGCCTCTCCCCCTTCCTCCAGAGACTAGAAACCAGTCAGTACTTTGGGTGGCTGTGGTTTGTTTTTTAATAACTAAAATTGGAGGGTTTGGATGTTCCCGGTCACAGAAGGCTGAAATCTTTGTCAAGCACTCTGTTCCACTGAGGCATTCCTGACGTGGAGGAAGAGGCTGTGGGGAGCAGCTCAGATGCTTCGCAGATAAAGCCACGAGTTGAGTTCGTACCACCCCGGGAGGCTGAAGTCCCTTTCTCACACTCGAGCTGCATTTTTGACTGCAGTGCAGCGAGAGGCCTGTGCAGCAGCTTGTCTCTATGCTGCTGGCTCGAATGCTAAAATCTGTACCGTCTAGCAGCAGATGCTGTGAACTACAGCTTGGCCTTATCTGCCCAGAGCACCTTTCTGGCTTGAAGGCTCTGGAGGCAAAACCAGATGTTGTCCCTGCTGCAGGGACAAATGCCAAGGGGACGGCTTGTCAGCAGGCAGCTGGGTGCCAGCCCCGTGCCTGCATGGAAGCAGACATCTTGAGAACCCACAGAGGCAGAGCAGGCCCGTGCAAGGGGGTGACACTGGCACTCTGTGGTGTAAATGCCTCTAGCAGAAACGGGGAAATGTCTGTTGAAAGGAACAGTCCCTGAGTGTCTGGGGACTTTGGAGAGGTTGCTGCCTGCCATACACTTAAGATATAGTTGCTGCAGCCCTTTGGTATATTTGTCTTTCCCCTTGGCAAGCTCTTTCTCAAACTGCTCCTGGCCTTGGATTTGCATTTTCCCTGCCCAGCGCTTACCACAATAAAATGATGGATCTGCAGTGTTGCATTGCTTGCGTTGCTTTGTTGCCTCTCTCTATTTCCCTTTCCACACCTACCTGTCCTACACACCACCTCTAGTTTAGCAACTCCTCTCTGAGCTCATCTTGGCCAGACCCTACCGTTAGGCTCTTTGATCCAGTTGCCTTCTTAGGAAGCTGCTCAAGCAGCCTGGTGATCCAGCTGAGCATCCTGAGGTGCCTTAAAAACAAGTCCATCTCCAAGCAATAACCACAGCGCTTTCGAATAAAGTCCTTTTGGCTGCAACTGAACAGAAGTCCCTGCTGAGGGAGGGGAAGCCCGAGGTCTAGCCCCTCCAGGCTGTCTCAGAATTTATTTGCTGGTAGTAGTCAGAGCAGCAACAGCACCTTTTTGGGAATCTCCTCTGCCGTGGTGTGCTCAGCAATGGCCCCCTTCTCTGGCAGCCATGCAGTGCCAGAGGAGGAGGATGGAGGGGAGGAAGGCTGTCCAGCGCGAAAGGAAGGAACAGCCTGAAGAATTCCAGAGTGAAACACGATCTCTTAGCTTCCCACTGCAACGCTGGCTCCTGTTTGGGGATTAGATGCTGGCGGTGAGTCGGAGGCTTTACATTGTTGTATTGCACACCAGCTGAGGTGGTGCCAGGCAGCCTGGCCTCCTCCTCAGTGAGTCCGCAGGCGACCAGGAGCCTCGCTGCTTTGGGTTTGCCTCCGTCTAGCATCTGATTAAAGATGCTGTCAGTGTATTTCAGCCCAGGAGTTGAGGAGGGAAAAGCCTCTCTGATGCATGTTCTTGTACAGCTCTGTTTTAGTGGGCTGTTCCCAGGTGGTTGGTTTTTTTGCCCCCATTGAATAGGGCGATAAGACTTCATCCCTGGGGGGCTGGGTGTCCTCTGGCATTGAATAAAGGATCCATGGGGGAAGCGCGGTCTGTCTGCGGGAATATCCCTACTACCACCTCAGCTGCTGGTCCATACAGGGCAGGGAACTTCTCACTTCATTTAATGCTTAGAGTGGGTTTACTTTTCACCTTTGTCAGACACTGGAGCTCTGCAAGCACAGAGCTCTGCAAGCACAAGCTCTTCCCTTGTCCCTGTCTGCTCTGCAGCCTGGTCAGGTGCTGACCCCTCTTCTGAGACCACCAGTTAAAAGAAAGGGCAGGGGACGTACCTAGTGCTAAACAAGCAGAAGGAGGAAAAGGCTTGTGATGCAGAGCCTGGGCTCTGGGGCTTCCTGACTTGCTCAGTGACCACCAAGCACCCCAAGAAGCTAGCAGCCACTTTGGCTGGGCCTTTATTGTCAGTCCTCTGCTTGGTTCATGAGCAGCCCCAGCTCTGGGTGCCGTGGCAGGGGGAAGGTGTCCATTCCTCTTTCTACCCCAACATTGCCATCAAGCGAGGAGGCTGTGGTTGCCTTGTGGCTGGTGCATGCAGGGGTGGGGTGTAAAGGGAAGATGTCTGTCTGGCAGCAAGCACGGCTTGTACGCCAAGGTCAGGTTGAAAGCAGCAGTGCAGTAGCGGGGTCCAAAGTACAAACACATTGGTCCAGTGCCTGCCAAGCGGAGAAGTGCTGCTTTTTCCCTCTGTGCTCTTCTGCTCTCCTCGGCTACCCTCAAGCCCTGTCTGGAGATAGCAGCAGAGACGGGGTGGTCTGGAGAGTGCTGGCTCGGCTGCGCTCCCTCCCATCCTCTCTGCTGTGGCTTCTGCTGGTCTGAACTGGCAGTACGTTTTTTGAGCTTTGTGGGGCCTGTTTTTAAGACTTCCCCTTTGAAGGATACTTAGCTCAGCAGCATCTTGTGCACAAGGGAGCTCATCCAGCTGTACCCCAAGAGCTGAGACTGTTGCTGAACTCTGACATCGCCTTCAGCCATTGTAAATCTGCAGGATTTTTGTTTTGCTGTATAAACCAGC
The DNA here is from genome assembly GCA_013401275.1 of Pandion haliaetus. NCBI lineage: Eukaryota > Metazoa > Chordata > Aves > Accipitriformes > Pandionidae > Pandion > Pandion haliaetus. The sequence goes on along the minus strand of VYZV01018450.1, from coordinate 14,606 downwards.
CGCAGTTTGCATAGATTTTGCCAGCTGAAATTTATTCCAGACGATTCATGGTAACCTGAGTGGCAAAACGAAAGTTTCCGGGCAGGTAATGTTTGACCTGCTCACCAGTCATTTTGCTTGGCAGAAAATATGTATTTTACTGGAATAAAAAAGAAGTCGTGTTCCTCAGCATTTAGGCTGTGAAAGCTTCCTGGGCAGCTGTTCAGCAGGGTGGGGTTTTGGGAGGCTGAGGTATAGAGTTGGTTTCAGGCGGTCTGGGTCCTGTTGCCAGCTTTGCCAGTGGCTCTCCGTGATGGCGTAGCTGCTTATCGGAGATAACAGATGGGGAGATTGGAACCTCCTGACCCTTTGGTCGATCTAAATCAGTGCAACTTGTTCAGCATGCTTGGCTGGCTGCGCAGACTTCTTTGGAGCAGAGGCTGGTGATGAGGTCAAGGTAATAGAGGGCTCTGTATTTTCCTGGAACCTAAAGAAAAAACCCTTCCTATGCCACCTTCTCACATGAGCAGGTGCTTCGTTGGTGCCTTCCCTTGTGGGGCTGTGTGGTGGCTCAGGATCTTGGCTGCGGGGCTGGGACCTGTCGGTATAACTGGTAGCAGCCATGAAGTGGCTGGAGAGCATTTGCGAGGACCAGGGGTGTTTTTAGCAGAACCACCTTCCCCACAGCAGGGACACAGGGCAGGGATGAGGTGCACGGCCATCCCCGGCAGCAGCAGGGAGAGACTCTGACCCTGGGTCTGCCGGGCTGCGGTGTTCTTACTGGTCCGAGCTGGGTTTCAGCAGGGAAGTGGGGCCTCTCTGTGGTTTTTGGCTCTCTGAGGTGTTTCGTTTCAGACTGGGGGAAGCGCCCAGAGTGTTGGCAGGGCTGCTTCTCCTCTGCAGTCCCCCCGTGCAAGCGGCAAGCAGAGAGCTGCACTGAGGGCTGCCCCGTCACATGTTACCTGTGTGCTGCGGCATTTACGGCAGGTAGCCTTGGGCTGTGTCGGGCCAGAGAGTTCTCCTAGCTCTGCATCGCTTCTGCCACATCCCAGCAAGGACTGGATACTATGCAGGACTTTTTGACAGCTCTGGAAGATAAGGAGAAAAAAACATTTTCTGGGTTGGTGAGTTAGATAAGTATCCCAGAGTGCACATCCGTGAACCAGCAAAAAAATGAACATGGGGAGGTTGGTATGAGGGACTGTGACTTGTATTTAACTTGGATTAACTATTTATTAACTTTCCGTTAATATCAGCAGTGTGCAGTCTCCCTCCTGCTGCTGTACAGCTCTGCAAATGCTTTCTGCATCTCAGGGTAGGGTCGAACTTAGCTGAAGGGCAGGTCAGCGAGGTGAGGGAAGGGGAGAGAACAGGTTGGGGGGGGGACATGCAGGACTCGGCAGAGGAAGGACAAGGTGTGGAGCAGCTGACGTAGGATGCAGCTTTGTTTCCGGAGGTTGGTGGGCAACACATGGGAGAAGCGAGGTCAAGACATGGTGTGCTGAAAACAGGGACAAAGTGTGGGTGGAATCAGGCAGAGTCTTGATGGAGCTGGTGAAATAAATAAGGTGCTGGGGAGAAAAAAAGGCCAAAGCTGTGTGTCTAAAAGGCATCGTGCAAATGCAGCAGCTCCTGCTGGAGATTTCCTGTTTGCCTTTTCAACTGGCAGGACCATCCTGGCCCATCTCTTTGTGCGTTACCTACTTTGGATGTGCCTATTTTCTCCAAAGCAGCATTACTGCACTGTGCTTTGCCTCTGTGTATCCAGTATGTTTGGCAAACCTGACCTTGACTCAAACCTGTGGTTCTCTCTCCTCTTTTAGCAGCGTCGCCCGTAAGCTGAAAAACTGGCCAGCACAATGGGAAAAAAACAGAACAAGAAGAAAGTGGAAGAGGTCTTAGAGGAAGAGGAGGAGGAGTATGTGGTGGAGAAGGTCCTGGATCGGCGAGTGGTAAAGGGCAAAGTGGAATACCTGCTGAAGTGGAAAGGCTTCTCAGAGTAAGTGCCTCCCTGCCTGCTGCTGCAGGGTGGGTGCTGGGCTGCTCCAACGCGAGCATCTCTTCTGCCTTTGGCTCCCAAAGCCTCCGGGCAGCTAGCTCAGTCTCCCTGCGCCTCTCCTTGTCTCTAAAATGGAGCTAACAGGCCAAGGACAGCCATAATGATAAAAACGGCGGTGCTAAATGCCTTGAGCTCTAATCAGGGCGATGGGAGCACAGCCTAGGCGAGAAAGTCCCGTTTCTGTGTTGCAAACAGGCTGTGTAGTGCCCTAGTGGGGCTTCCCCCACTTAAACCTGGTGTGAAACAAGCAGCCAGATAAAATGAATTGCATTTCGCTCCTGAGCAGGGAAATAACTGCCCTGCCCTCTTGCATCCCTGCCTGGATCAGGGCAGGGTCCTGCTTCATGGGGCGAGGACACCTGCATCCAGACGGCTGCTTCTCTCAGCATCTCCACGTGACCTGGTGTCCAGGACTTTTCTTGGCAGGGAAAGCTGCAGCAAAGCTGCCCCTATATAAAACCGAGCTGTTGTCTTTGATTGCAGTGAAGATAACACATGGGAGCCAGAGGAGAACCTCGACTGCCCAGACCTCATTGCAGAGTTCCTTCAGTCCCAGAAAACTGCACATGAGAGCGAGAAGTCTGAGGGAAGCAAGCGCAAAGCAGAGTCTGACACAGAGGACAAAGGAGAGGAGAGCAAACCAAAGAAGAAGAAGGAGGAGGTGAGGCAGGGTGGGGTTTCTGTCCTCCCCTCCCTACCCCTGCGTTTGGCACAGTGTCTAGTAGCTAGAGCAGCCATGTTCCAAAACCTCAGTCAAACTGGAGGAAAAACTGTTGCCCTTCAACAAGACACAGCTGAAGTGCTTGTGAAAAGCTGTAGCTTTTGGAAGGAGGCATGAGCTGTTGTCTAAGTTAGGCCTCTTAGTGAACGCTGAGCCAGTCCTAGCACTACATTGAAAGGCCAGTTCTTGAATCAAAAGGGTACGTAGCCCCAGCTTCTCCTGCAGAGCCGCACAAGGGGTGAAAGAGGAGGCAGGAGTTGCCTGTTGCCCCTTGAGGAGGGGGAACAAGGTGGAGCAGAGAGCCTGCTGTTCAGGTGCTCAATAGCTGCTTGGGAAGAGGGACAGTTAAAGGCTCTGCAGTCTGGTTTTCATCCCAGGAGCTGCTGAGTCTTGGCCAGCACAAGAGTTTGACCAGCATGGCCTTGGAAATCAGATCCCCGGCAGGGCACTCTGCTGTGCTGCCCAGGGCCCAGCAGGAGGTCACCTCCATGCAGTGGGTTTTACACCTGAGTGGTCTTCTCAGTTCCCCACTGGCCTTAGTCATTATAGTTCGACCACCTGATACACGGAACCTTTCTGAACAGCCACCAGTGTGTCCTGGTGACCAGAAACAGGGCTGTGGCTGTCATCCTGGTGATGCTACAAGTGGAAACTTGTCTCTTTTCAGTCGGAGAAACCACGAGGCTTTGCCCGAGGATTTGAGCCAGAGCGAATCATCGGTGCCACAGATTCCAGCGGGGAGCTCATGTTCCTGATGAAGTGGTGAGTGTGTCTTTGTGTCTGTCACTTCTTCACTTATTCTGTGCCAGAGAGGGAAGGACCTGCGCCTGGGGAGCCCCTGCTACCTGGCATGAAATCTCTCGCGATGGCGCTGCTGCCTGAGGTGACCCTCTGCGCTGAGGCTAACGTGGATGTGAAACAAGCAGGTAGGGCCCTTGGGATTGTGTGGCTCTTAAGATGTCCCCCCGCAGCAGGCGCGAGCTTGGGGAGAGAGAGGGGCATGGTGTCGTGGCGCGGGCTGCAGTTTCGGAAGGCTGCACCCAGAGGAGAGCCGTGACGATGACCACGTCCCCTTCGGCTGTAGTGACACAGGGCTTGTCTCTGGCGCAGGTGGGAACCAAACCAGTCAGGCATAGGTGTGGGAGCCATTTGCTTTTGCACCATCTCAGAAGTATGGAGTGGCTGGGGGCAGGGCCGCAGCTTTGATTTTGGCTTCTCTCCCCATCCCTGACAACACAGAGCTGAACTCATGCCTGATTTTTTCCTGGGCTCATGTGCTGCTTCTCCCTGCTCCAGAGCCACTCAGGAAGGGGTCGCTTGGATCCCCCAAGCACCTCGGGGACTCTGTTTACCTGCTGCTTCTTGATTTTTCTCCGGTCTCCACTTCTCCCACCTCCCTTCCACAGCCCCCTAACTTGCACCTCTGCTCTGGCCTGTAGGAAGAACTCCGACGAGGCCGACCTGGTCCCCGCCAAGGAAGCCAACATCAAGTGCCCCCAGGTGGTCATCTCGTTCTATGAGGAGAGGTTGACATGGCATTCCTACCCCTCAGAGGACGATGACAAGAAAGAGGACAAGAACTAACCCCTGGCACCCGCTCTGGCCAGCCTTTGTATAGAGATCTGAACTGTGGGTTTGAGCAAGAGGGAGAGAACGCAGCTCTGCTCGGCTGGGAGCGTAGAGATGGCTGGAGAAGATGCCCTTTGAAGAGACCAGTATGGTTTCTGTGCCCTGCAGCTGCTCAACTGCTTTATGCAGCTTCATGCTGTGTACAGATTCAAACCAGCCCGGCTCAATTGGGGGGGGGAGGGAAGAGCAAGGGGATACTTGGAGAGTTGAGGGGGAAATTGGGGTGTTTGTTTCAAGGCTGTCTGTTCTGCAGCTTGTGGGAGAGGAAGCAAAGCCCCTTCCATGAAGGACTATCACTGGTGAGGGTGGGCTGGGGAAAGGGAGTGCAGATGGATACTGCTTATTCTTCAAAGACCATCTCAGCAACCCACAGCCTTCTTCCCAATAGTGTTAACTCTGCATTTTTACGGCGTAGCATGTGTGTAGGTTTTGTTTGTTTTTTTTCTTTTGCTATTTACTGGTGTATTGGTTTGGGGGGCT
>VYZV01018449.1:623-16512 GCA_013401275.1 Pandion haliaetus | reverse complement strand
AGACTACGGGTTTTCTCAGCAGAATCATCATCTGATTCAAGCAATTAATCCATTCATCTGAAAAAACACTCATTCGTGGCATTAAGGTGACTTACTGATACCTGTTGCCACAAAAAACATGCCAGATAGGTCAGATGCGGTTAAACTGGCTCTTAGATTTCTGCACATGGCAGTCAGGCTTTGCCTGTCATCATTTTGCCTGGTTTTCCACTTCTCTGGGAATCACTTAAGAATATAATAATACAAATCTAATAAACTGAAATCCCTCGGCTTCAGCTGCCTTGGTAATATTTCCCCCCTCCTCCCTTTTGTAGGGAGAAGGATCTGACTACGTTCAGCCCCTTATATTTTCCTCTTATTGAATATACAGATGGTTATCCACGGAGGGCACGTGCAAGGAAAAGCACAAATCGGTCTATGTTTGCAGACTAGCTCTATCTGTCGTAGCATGTTCAACTTTGGCACCGTTCTCTGATGATACGGTTCTAGGGAATGAACACCCTATGGAGCAAGCTACATGCTCAAACTATCGCTGAAATTCCTGCTCTATCTGGAATGCCATGGAGTCTTTTTGAAGCCTTTGTGTTAGAAAGCAGCATGTTTCCTGATAGCTGATACTCTGTGTTTTGGATAAAGTCATGGCAGAAATGTCACATTGAAAAATTGCCCAATGGATATTTACACCCATTTAATCATCCTTTGGAGAAGTGAGGCACATATCACTGGTGATATGAATGCTGCGTGTTGACTTTCCAGCTCTACTGGATGTAGCTTAATCGCATGTCTACATTAATAAAACCAAAACATAAACTGTGCTCCTTTCTCTGGAAGCTGTTTCCTTTTTTCCCCCCCTCCTTCCCTTTTTCTTTCTCTCCACCCTGTTGTTTTATTTCTTTCTGCCTCTGAGAAAATGATCAATCAGAATGGAAGCCAGTTAAATCACTTTATTAGGAAATGCTGATTCATACTGTCTTTGGGTCACAGTTGCGAACAGAAGCATCTTGTCCAGAAGCATGAATTTCTCTAAATTTTGCATAAAATCCATTCACCTAAGCCAATGCAACCTGTTTAAATGTTTGTTCTTGTAGATACAGTAAACCCAGCTGATAAATATTTTAGGACAAATCATGCAGTTACTAGATTAAGGTAAATTGCTAAAGGAAGTTTTACTGTAGTTTATGCTTTTGTGATTGACCAGCACAAACTACATCACTGTAAGCCATCTGTAAGCACCTCCAGCCATTTTTGAGGCTCTCTTCCATCAAAATCAGGCAATATAACAGAACAGTATCCTTTGTGGTGTACTCTGTGCGTAAGTAAGATTATTGCCGCTGAAGCAGTCCATTAGACTGATTTTTATGAGCATGCAAAAGGTATGAGCACTTACTTTCCAGTTAGTAATTGTATATTTGACCTAATGTGCTATGTTTGCAATCCTTTCAATTAATGTCACTTGAAACTAAGTCTAATTCCTCCTTCCCCTCACCCAGTGCAGGATAATTGTAAACCAAAACCCATGCAACTGTGATTTCATCTTAATACATGTTACACCACTGAGAAGTCTGGCTTAATGTTACTAATCCGTAGCCAGCTTGTTTGCATAGAAGCAGTAAATGAAGAAAAATAATCCACTGTTTGTGCACGGGAGTGCAACATTGAGGATTTCAGTAGGGATACTGTAAATAAAAAGCTCATTACAAAAATAACCATTTATGAGGTATCTAAGGACATTTCATTCTTAATCATGAGTTAAGTTAGCATCTAATAATTGATCAAAGCTAGGATGTCTAGGCCTGTGTAAGCCTCGTTTGGTTTCTATGATGTGTATGAGGCCACATCACAAAGTCAATTTAAAGGAAGTGGTTTTGGGGGCAAGCAAGAGTCAATAGATCAGAGCCAGGTGGATGGTTGGCAGTGCAGAGGAGACTGTCAGCTCTATTTTCTGACAGGTTTTTGTGTCTATACATATGAATGTGTGTATCTGTGCCTCAGAGGCAGGCGTGGCTAAATGGGAATGGCCAAGAACAGGGACAGAGGCAATGCTAATTGATGAGGAACGAAGATGGAAGGCAATATAGGACACATCAGAAGTAAAAAGACTCAGAGCTGTGTCTGGACCAGCCTTCTTTCATAGTTTACTGGGGAATTAACTCTTTCCAGCACGTTTCATTTTACATCATCTCTGTCTTACTTTCCGAAAGTCTGCCTCTGCCATCCACTCAAGGTGTTAAAATGGCCTCTCTTAGTTGTTCCTCATCTTGGCAGTTTTCGGTGGGGCTGCCAGGAAAGCTAAAACCCTCTTCCTTAGTTGTCAGAAGCATAGTCAGAGAGCTAAGAGGCCAGAATTAGTCTTGCTAATAAATGTGTACAAGAGAACTCCTTTGGGGATTTCTGTTTTTTTCTGTTTGCTTTAAAGGATTATGAGTTTCTACCCTCCCCCAGTGAGACGGTTGGAGTTTGCCTCGTCCTCCAGCATGTTGTGGAGGGGAAGAGAAATTATGCAATCAGTCGGCTCTTTGGCCTCCTGAAAGACCTTTTTATGCTATTTTGGCAGTTGCAATTTTTTGCTTTCCAAGGGCACTACTGAGACACCCACCATCCCCTGAGGAACTGTGGTCACTACTATCTGCTTCCTCCAGGGAGTAACAGCAGGCATGGTAGCTCTGTCAAATGGATGTGGGTTAAGGTCACCATCCCTTGGGCTAGCTGGCTGGCTTGTCTTGGAGAAAGGGGCAAGGTTCTCTAGGTAAACAAAAATCCCTGTGTGATAGGGAGCTGACAGTCGCACATATTCAGAGTCCTTATTTCAAGTCGCTTTAGGCTGTGTGAGAACACGTCTCAACATATCTTTATCCGATCTCAGCTAGTACACTGGTAAATGAGCAGACACTTGAGTAGGTCTGGGATTTCCAGCTGGGGAGGGGGAAGCTGCACACCAGCCCATCATGTAGCACGTTAGCCTGTGTCAAAACCAGGCGAATGGATTCAGGCTGATCAATGACTTCGTGCTGGATGCGGTCACTGATTATTCTGAGACCATTCATAAATTATAGTTTAAACAGTAACCTTTTTCAAGAGCTTGAAACAATTGTGCGCATAGATTAATATAACGCGCTGCCATGGTAGTTTTACGTTGCATGTCTTGAGTATATGATACTTAGTCTTTGCTGGTGGAAACCTCCATCTGTTTAAACATTATAACTGATACCATTCTGAAAGAAATTTGATGAGTGGCAGAAGAGAAATAAGTTAGTTAATTAATGGTTTGGTTGCACATAGGGACATGTAGTTCCTGGCCAGATGCATTCAGACGTTTGGGGTTTTTTTATATAAGCAGTATGGCAGGTCTTTAGATATCCAGTCATAGGCCTCCACAATAAAGTTAATATAGCCAAGACCCCATTTTAAGGGTTTTTTTTTTGGAGGGATTAGGTTTTGGGGTGGTTTTTTTATGTGTACAGCATCCCTCTCCTCTTATTTCTTCATTTTTGCCTTTTCGGTTCAGTAACAATCACTTCACCAGAGGCCCTTTGGATTGCTTTGATAAAAGCATTCAAAAAGATCAAAGAGAAAGTAAAACTCAGCTGGTGGCCTTTCTCTTTAAAGCAGTGGCTTTTAGGCCATGTCTATGCTACAGATGTTTGCTGGCAGGGCTATGTCAAGCCAGGTTTGATAAGGAGTTTGATCCCTGTGAGGCAGATTTGTGTAAGGAGAAGCCCTCAGAGCAGATGCAATTTTTCTGGCTATGCTATATGTACTTGCTTGGCAGGAATGAGCAATAAACGGGCATGAGTACGCTCAGTGGTGCAAGTGCAGTTTTATGAGTTTGAAAGGCATTTGCACATAGGAGACCTTGACCCTCCGACTGCAGCGGCACTGACCTGCCTGCAGTGCATTGCGAGCACGGCCTCAGCTGGTGCTTGAAGGTTTTCACCAATGTAGCTGTGCTGCACAGGGGGCAAAGCAACTGAGCCTAAAAGTGATACAGCTCTATTGGCAAAGACCCTGAAGGAAATGTGGTAAAATAACTCTCTGGTGTTGAACTATCTTCTGTTTTAGCAACTGGTTTAGCCTACACGAGCACAGGAAATCTTGCTGAGGCAGGCTTTTTTTTCAGCTGGAATGGGTTTATCTTCTATAGTTTAATCCTATAGCATTTGCTGAAAAACCTTTATATAAAAGCAAGACATTAGTTTCTCCCCCACAGTTGGGGGTTTAGGCAGTAGAAACCCTGCGGTGAAGATCAAGAGAGAAGAGATGGACCTCTAAAATGTGACTGGCCTCAGAGGCCTTTCCATTTTTGGTGGAGATGCTGCACTGCAGTGTTCGCCAGAATGGATCCTAATTCCACTGCTCTAAGCAATGTTTCCTCTTGGTAATGACTTGAGCATGTCAGTAATTTAGACACTTAAGAAAAGGAGAAGTCCTTTCATTTTCAGGATGTTGTGTTTGTAGTGCCAAGGAGATGCATTTTGGGGAAAGCAGCCTCCAGCTTAAACCCTAAAACACTGAAATGGAATTATGGGCTGCTGAGACTCTATTTGACCATGGTACTGGTCAGGACGCACATCTGTGGCTAGAACCGATATTCAGAACTGCACCTTCTGGAACAGAAAAAGAAATGGCTCTAATTTTTGCAATGAGAGCTCTCTCGGCTTGCTTATTTTAAATGAATTTTTGTGTGTGACATTGTTCTCTCCTGCCACAATCCAGACTGAATTAGTTTTCCTTCAAATTCATTTCTTATTGTGTTTGGGGCTTTTTTTTTTTTTTTTTTTTGTATGGGCACTAAAGGTGGTCCAGAATGTTGATTACATGCTAACTTTAATGCATATTACTGAACTCCACTATTGTGAAATCAGGTAAGTGCTCTTTAAGTACAGGGTTTGTTTGGTTTTTTTTTTTTAATAAGAGAACTTACCTTTACTGAAAACCAAGCATTTATAAATGCTATTGCCTAATGCCTGCATCTATTTGAATGAATCTGGAATTTACGCCTTTCCTGGGCTTTTTTTGCTTTTATTTTATGTAAGGTTTTAAGGTTTATAATGTTGCTAGGTTTAGTGGGCTTCTGGTAAAGGATTTTTTTTTTTTTTTTTTTACAATGATTTGAAGGTGTGGGTGTTTTTTCCTCATGTTATAGTTTTAGTTATTTTTAAAAAGTATGGTCTTCAAGCCTGCTTTTGCAACAATGTACTCACTTGGGACACTGATCCAAAGCTCTCTGAAATCAATGGAAAACCTCCAGCAGGTTTCATGAGCTTTGGCTAAGGCCTTTTTTGAGATCATGAGAATGAAGGCTTTTTTGGTTTTCACTATTGCATCCTTAAATCTCAGTAAGTAGAAAATTGGATTTATTAGTCATAGAAGTGGATCTGCAATAACAAAGGACCTGTAGTTCTCTACTGTAAAGGATACAGTTTGGCAAGACGTACAGCAGGTAACTCTTACGATGTGAAAAATGTAGACAACTGGAATTAACTGCAACCAAATGTACCCTGGAACCAAGGCTGTAATTTATAATACAGTCAAGAATGCATTGCAGACTCTTCAATCGATAAGCTAATGAGAAAAAGCTCTGCAGTTAATTACAAATCAACTGGGTCAATATCCTGTAAATGAAAGATATGAAATTGCTAACATTTGGATGAAACTTCTTTGCCAAGTATATTTATAAACCTCATATAAAATATGATCTTTATAAAAAGAATAAAAGCTCCTTTCACTGTTCAAAGGCAGCACCGTGAATGCTTGGTTTCCTTTTGGTCTGAAAATTCAACTGAACTGCCTTTATTTCAACAAGTTTTCTTCTGTGTATAAACAAACTGAAGTAATCTTTTACCTTTAATTTGAGACCTTACAATGAAGCATAAGAGCTATAAATAGGACTCCCAACATGATGCTACTGATGACTTAATGGTCAAAATGTCTAAAATTATGAAGTCTGTGGCCAAATGCTTCTCCTAGTAGATGGCAGGACCTGAAGTGTTCTAATCGGTGATCTTGGCAATCTAACACCTTGTCACATTTATAGAAATAGTCCCAAAAAGGGCAGCTGGGAAGTGAGGACATGGGCTAATGCTGGCACTTGAAAGTAGCGCATCGTTTGTGTGGGTCTCCAACTTCAAACAGCTCTATGTCTTAATAACTTGCAAAATTGGGAGTGCTACTTACCTGGAATCCTTTTCATCTGGTAGTGATGATTTTTTTTTTTCATATATATTTCATAACGCTTCTGCTTTTTATTAAAAAGGCAGAAGACAGTCATTCTAAGGAGGAAATAACAGTATTAAACATGTGAGACTACTTTTTTTGTGAGATAAGTTTATTACCTTACTGCTTTTTACTGTCCTTGTGCAAGCAATGGAAATTGGAGGATTGTATTGTAATTATAGGCAACATTAATGAGACTTTAACTGAACAATAACTATTCTTGAACTGTAACACGTTCATTGATATTGGAGAATTTTTTTCAAGCAGGTGGACAAAATGCCCTAAAAGACATTGGCAATGAAGGAAAAAATCAGGGCTTTATTACTTAGTTTCCCCCCTGTATCTTCGCTGTAGAGGCTGCTGGATTTAATTTTTATCATCGTAGGATTTCACAGAGATGTTACTAGGCTTCCCAGGTTGTCTGAGGTTCCTAGGGTAGCTTGTTCATATTAAAAATATACCAGTCCTGTGTGTTGTTGCAGAGAAGAGCAATTTTTTTCAATATACAAACATTGAAATCAAACTCTGCCCACACAGTGTTCCTGGTTTCACCATGGAAGTCCAAACCACAGTAGCCATGGGAGTTGCTGAGACGTGATGTGTGAACCAGGGTCCCTTTGTTTTCTTCATCTTTCAGGGTAGACTGAGGCTGCACTTTTTAAGTTAGTGAAAGAAAATACAAAAATGTGGAGAAAGAGAATATGGAAAAGCGTGTGGAAGTCAGCACTGACCCACTGAAAGAGGGTCTTTTCTCTACAAGGGGCAAATGTCTGGAGCAACCCTTAGCAGCAAGTACAGGAATAAGGGTGTCTACTAACTTTTTTAGACTTTTCAAATTCAGAAGCACATTGATGCTCAATTTTTTTTGCCACTGCTTTTTTATTTTTTTTTTTTTTAAGCAAGCCCCTGGAGCCTTTCTATTTAATGATAAAATACTAATAAATCAAGGTATTTTCATTTATGTTAAAATGCTAGTATTCATCATGTAGACTACTGACTTCAGGTTTAAAACACCAGAATGCTTGATACAAAAATGTACTAAGCCTTGATTCTTTTCTTATATTGGGAAGGATGTGCAGTAAAAACAAAATGTAGCTAAGGTATGTAGTATTGCACGATTTTAGAGAAAACTGTGTCTGACAGCTTGCATCGTAAGAAATGACGGGTGATATTTGACTGCTATCATCGCAGCTTCAATTGCAGCTCTAGCTTAGTGCTTTTTCTGTCTGACTGCAATGCAACTATTGTCACACCTGAAGTCAAGAATGTTGTAGTAATGTTTGAGGAACATTGGGTTGTTGCTTTTCCACCTCACGAATCTTGATGTTTAGAGTATCTTTCTTTTTTCCCCTCTTTTCCAGATTGTAATGGTTAAGACACAGTGTCCCTGTCTACCCAAGCCTTCAAACCCATATGAGTAGTCCCACGAGGACAGTAGTGAAGGAAGATTTCTTGGAGCCTTGGCTGCTGTGTGGGTTTCAGGAGACTTCCATGAAACCTCTTCAATCTGGGCTGTGGTTTTCTTTTCAAGTAGCACATTGCTGAGCCAGGCTAGCTCCGTCGAGGCTAGAAGTATTAAATCACCACCAACATTGCAAGTTTTTATGTGAGAGAGGCGTTGTCTGTTTCCATGTGAATGATGTCCTTGGCTCACAAAACACTTCTGTTACTTGGGACAAGGGTGGGATCTGTTTCCAGTCCTCTTTGTTCTTTCTTATGCGACATTTTTTCTTAGTCTCTTCCAACAAAATCTTGGGGTTTTATAATGTGTAACAAAAAGTAGATATGTCAGGGTTTTGTAATATGTCCATTAGTTTAAAGGTAGGAATTAAGAAAACCGTAATGACTGTTCATGAGTCCATCAAAGGAAACCCTTTTTGGAGGAGAAAATGTGTCATTACAGTTGTGTGTTATCACAGCAACTAGAATTTCCTATATCATTTAACTCTTTCAGTATATTTTATATACAGCCAAGAAGTTGTCCTACCACTTACTTTTCACCTCCAGACTTTTAGTACTTCTGTCTTGGTCATTTTATCTTTTTAGAGACCCAGTTCTGGTTTGAGTTGCTATTTCTTACTTGCAGTGATAGTAAGAAATGTTAGTCAGCCTCAACTGGAAGAGAAATTTATTATATAAATGTCCAAGCATAGGCTGTTTTTAAAAACATAAAAATACAGAAAATTAAAAGAAACATTCCCAAATGAACAATGAATAATGAATGAATTATTCTGTTTTATTAAAAGATAATATTAACACAACACTGACCAATATATTATCATGTTAGTCAAAATGTTGGTGGAGTTGCTGGTGGCAGGCAGTACAGACACCTGCAAATTACCAGAGAAAATGCTTACATTTCACATTTATTGAATTAGCACTGCAAAGCTAGGACTGCTCCTATTTCAAACACATTCCACCTGCTCAGGAAGTTGCAGATAGATTAAAAATGTCTATGAAATCTGTCCAGCAAGAAATTCTGTTACAGTAACATTGGCTGATTTCCATTCACCCTGGAGAAGCACAATCATTTTTTTTGGTCTGCATCTTCCTCGTTAGATATTCAAATGAAATTTAAACACATGAAATCTGCATTACTATGAATATATTTTTCATTAAGCTACTGAAACTAATTGGTACTGAAATTAGATTTCACATAGAGTTCATGAAGTTAAGTCTTTTGAAAAATCAAAAACATAAGCCAAACACAACAAAAAACCCAATAAAATAAAACCTGCTAGCAGTTTTACATAAAGATATCTGTATTAGTCAACTAAAGAATGCTGCCTCCACAAGTCCATTGTAGGCCACGCTTAATTTCTTTGATTTTCTCTTCAGTTAATCATTGGTTTTCCCAAGTACAAATGCATTATGACAATAATCAGGTTTTAATTTAAATGCATTCCTTAGTGTATCAAGCCAAGCGGTCGTCCTTCCTTCCTTCTGATGTGGCTTTTTGGGGGAAAGTGAGGGTGACATCACAGAATTTTCTTCTGTCTTTGTCATTGTTTATTCAATTATTCTATTAGGGACAGACTGTGAACCTTTTACAGTCATTAGCATGTTAAGTCTATTGGTATTGATTGATCTTATGGTATGAGTAAGTGGGAGAAGAAAAGGGTCTCAGTATTACCTTTATAAGGAATTTTTAAGTGATGCAGCACAGATGAGTTGAGAGAGCTGGGAGAGGGAGACATCTTGAAAAATATGAAGCTAGAGGTAATTTCTTGTCTTATGTTATATACTGCTATTTCTAGAGTTAGAAGTGGTCAGTTATTTAAAAAAATAAAAAAGGAAAGAAAATACTTACCCCAGTATTACAGGCTTCTTGTACTTTTTTGTTTTGAAGATTAAAATTCTGAGACATAACTATAGTTATGGCCATTTAATAGCTGAACAGATGACAAAACAGAAAAACAGTCAAAACAGCCTCCTTGGTGGGTTTATCTCACTATATAGGCATGTTCTTCCATCTAAATTTCAAAGGTAATGCAACGTTTTCTTCTTTAAAAAGACGGGAGGCGAGGGGGCAGTCTATAGTATATATGGCCCCTCTTCGGTAGCATATTCATCATTTCCAGCAAGAGAGGTAACTTTTGTGGCGGCGGTTGACATTAAGCAAGAAGTAGTGCTCTGGACAGTAATGAGCCTCTCTCTAAGAAACATCTGCTGCATGGGGAAGGCATGCAATGCAGAGTGTGTCATGTGTGCTGCTTATATCCGGTGGGCTTAGTTAAAATAAATAGCAAGATAAGATTTCTTGCTTTGATTTCCAAGTCTGCTGTTACCTTGTTCCATCACCTTTGTCAATTCAGTTCAGTTTACCTCATTGTAAAATGTGTTCCATAATATTTACTTGATTTATTGTGATTAAATCTTCTGTTATTAGTTTAGGTCCCCTTTGTTCTAGTTATTGTATACATTTATAAGAAATCAAAGTCTCTGCTTCAGGGAAGGTATAACCTTCATAAATAATGTAGGCAGAGGTAGCAAGAAATTCTAGGATGAAGTAGGGGGAAGCTGGGCAGCTGGTAACACAGCTAAATAACATGGCCACTTTTGCAAACAAGGTTGGGAGATGTTGGGTATTGAATCAACGTCTAGTAATTAATGAGTAAGTATGTTATCTGCTCTTTCTTCTAAAGGGGCTAACATATTTTTTGACAACTTGTTAAAGGATTTTCTGAAATCCTTGAAAGCTTCCAAAAAGAATTATATAAACCATATATGTGTTTCATGTGAACTGCACAAAGTAAGCCATATAAAAAAATATCTGGGAGGAGTGGGCTTTTTTAAACATGTATTTTATCAAATTGACAAATGGAGAACTTTGTATTTTTTTAAATTAACAGAACAGCCAATTTGTCATGAATTTTAATATAAACTAACCTTTGCACTTTCTTCCTTGCGTGTCCTCACATAATTTCTGGAATTGGTTTTAGCAGCTATGTAGATTTATTTAAATGCTGTATCTGGAGTCAAATACTCTTTCTGATTTAGCTTTTAAGTTAAAAAATACACGTTTGACTCATGCTCAAGTCAGCCTATGAAACAAAGCTCAGCTTTGCTGTTCAGTTCTTACAAGACAGCAGTGTAACAGCGTTATACATGGGTTGCTTGAAACTAACTACAAAAAGGTACTTTCCTGTATTTTTAAAAACTATTTTAGTGTCCTGACACAGTGTTTCTTTGCTATAAACTGCTGCCAACAGTAAATACAAATCAAGTGTGTCCCCAGCCTGTTTTGTGAGATTATGGCACAACATTTTGAAATTATGCCAGTTTAAGATACAAGCAAAAGTACTGCTGGCTCTGGCTTGCTACTGTAAATGTAAAACATTAAAATGATGATTAATGAGAATGGACGGAACTCAATCCTGCCCAGGAAATTCAAAGACCTAACAAGGAAGGGAGGCAGAAATATGTATTGTGGCTCTGGGGCCTGATTTGTTGTCTTGAAACTTGATTCTCCTTGGCCTGAGTTCTGCTAGAACTTAGGGAAGATCAATAGCATTTAATTGTGTGGCCTAGGAGGGAAGGGGTTGCTCTAGGTGGTGGTAATGAGCGGTAATTTGGTTTTGGTGCTGGTTTTCCTACCCTCTCTTTTCCTATATGCCAAATTCACTTTACTTTGACACTGTTTGGTCTGTGACCTTTTTATCTAACTTGCTTCTGGGGGTTGTTACTTATTTTTCTTCATTACCCTCATCATCTAACCTGAGTGCTTGCCACTGCTTACACACCCTTCTCCAAATATAGGGATCATAATCCAAATCCTGGAGAAAATGCTTGGCCAGCATTAAGAGCTAAACATCAGCTAGTGGGTTAAAAGTAGGTAGACTGAAGAGTTGGTCAACACCAGCTTTTTTCCAGTTTTTGAACATGGTTAGAGAGCCCTCATGTCACAGGGAGACACAAGAAGGAAGAGAAGCCTGTTGAGAGTTTTGCTTCACTGTCTGAAAAACATTGCTTTATTCTTATTCTTTCTCTGCATTGATTTAATCTTTCTTCCAATGTTTCTCTTGCTGCCTCTCACATTCCTCAGCTGTAAAATAGCAATAGCATGTCTGCCTAGCTGCTGCTCAGGTGAATGATTCATGTTTTCAAATTCCATTCAACACAAAGTATGAGGTGTTATTACTTATTCAACAAGGCCAAGTGCTGGGTCCTGCACTTCAGTCACAACAACCCCATGCAACGCTACAGGCTTGGGGAAGAGTGGCTGGAAATCTGCCTGGCGGAAAAGGACCTGGGGGTGCTTGTTGATAGTCAGCTAAATATGAGCCAGAAGTGTGTCCAGGTGGCCAAGAAGGCCAACGGCATCCTGGCCTGTATCAGAAACAGCGTGGCCAGCAGGAGCAGGGAAGGGATCATCCCCCTGTGCTGGGCACTGGTGAGGCCGCACCTTGAGTGCTGTGTTCGGTTTTGGGCCCCTGACTCCAGGAAAGACATTGAGGCACTGGAGCGTGTCCAGAGAAGGGCAACGAAGCTGGTGAGGGGCCTGGAGCACAAGTCTGATGAGGAGCGGCTGAGGGAACTGGGGTTGTTTAGCCTGGAGAAAAGGAGACTGAGGGGAGATCTTATTGCTCTCTACAACTACCTGAAAGGAGGTTGTAGTGAGGTGGGTGCTGGTCTCTTCTGTCAGGTGGCTGGTGATAGGACAAGAGGAAATGGCCTCAAGTTATGGCAGGGGAGGTTTAGATTGGATATTAGGAAAAACTTCTTTACTGCAAGGGTTGCCAGGCATTGGAACAGGCTGCCCAGGGAAGTGGTGGAGTCATCATCCCTGGAGGTATTAAAAAAGCATGTAGACAAGGCACTTCATGACATGGTTTAGTGGTCATGGTTGATGGTTGGACTCAATGATCTTAAAGGTCTTTTCCAAGCTAAATGATTCTATGATTATCTATTATTATCCTAGCAAGATTCTACTCTTGGCATTCATTTTAATTGCTCTATATGTTTCTTCAGAAGTCCTCTCTCCTCTGTAGTTTGGAAATGTGGATGGATCTGAATGACATACAAGCAAAATCTGACTTGGGATATACTGATATGGATAGAAAATATATTGATATATTTCTTGAATGCCATATTTATATGACAGGTGAAGTCAAGAGAAGAGAACAGTTGCTTATGCAGAAGACCCTTCAAAAAAGCGTCTTCACTGAGACTGCTAGAAATACCCACAACTTCATTCTGATCACATATAGGTGACTTAATACTTCTGTAATAGCTGATACTTTTTGGTTTGTGACTGTGTTATAGCTGTGCAACAAAATTGAAAAGAAATAAGTAACATATTTGGGGTGAACTTCACATCATTTAAGTTGAAATGTATCATTTCCTTAAAAAAGTTAACATGGCAAGAGATTTAAAATGTGTGTTAATAGATACAAATTACTGTAATCACATCGAGATATAAATTACTGTAATCATGTCCGCTTGAATCTTTCAGTGATTATAATGCCATCATTTCAGTGTCATGTTTCTAACAAGTTATTAATTTCTTGTTGCGAGTTGTTTTTGAATTGGTATAGCTGTGTATCTTAAAGCCCAATGCTCTTGGGGGAGACAAATATCACTTTCAGTGGCAAAAAATTTGTAAAGGGAAGAGAATTTACTGTAGGTGTATGTGCAAATCGTGTAACTGTGAGTCCGTATTGACCTAAATACCAGAATGCCATGCCATTACTATCCCTTTTTTGCAAACAGTTGTGGTGATTGCACAGGGAAACTAGAATCCAGGGAGGCATGCAATGGTGACATTGACGTCTCCCAACTTAAATGAAAAGGGGTGGAGGAAGTGAAGAATTTTCAGAAGAGGATATCTGATGTGTATAACACATAGAGAGCCCTAAGGCAGTGTGTTTACAAGGGTTTTAAATGATCATTTTCTCTGCTGCTGTATGAGTCCTGGAATTTACTGGGGCACTGCACACACCCAACACCGAGGTCCTCCATAGAGAAACATATGCCCACACTACCATGAATACTGAGTGACTTGAGAAAATTGTTGTGACAGTGAAAGGGGCTGCTATTTTCCAAAAATTTAAGGGTAGACTCCTGTACTATTTAGCTCCTGCACTATTTAGCTCCTGCTTTCATCAAAATTAATGTGGATATTTGTAAGCCAAAGCAAGGGAGAGGAGTCTGTTTTGTAACCTTTTTCTGAGCGTCACTTTTCCCGGTGTGGGTAAGGGAGAAGGAACTGTTTTGCCCTGGAAGCTTCTTCACTGTAGTCAAAGGAGGGTGTTCACAAACTACAGATGTTTACTGCGTCAGGGATTTTTCTTCCTCTCTCTTTTGGGGCAATGTTTTAAAAAATAAGTGTTTAAAAAAAAAAAAAAAAGTGCTCTGTAAGTCTAAACTGAT
The DNA here is from genome assembly GCA_013401275.1 of Pandion haliaetus. Taxonomy (NCBI): domain Eukaryota; kingdom Metazoa; phylum Chordata; class Aves; order Accipitriformes; family Pandionidae; genus Pandion; species Pandion haliaetus. Next base: position 2,427 of record VYZV01018449.1, on the reverse strand, counting down.
TTCCAAACTTCTGATTTGCTTTTAGTTATCTCCTTGCTTGATAGCATCTTTGACAATCTATAATTTAAATAATTGTACTTTTGAGAAATGTATTGTCCAGTGAAATCTTTTCCTTATTTCTTCTTAATGACTGGCCCTGTTCATTGAGAAGAAAAATGTAAGTAATGTTATTACCAGGGGGAGAGTTAATAGCCTTCAATCGCTTAAATTCTGTGAACAATCATGCCCATGAGGAAGTCCTTACACGAATAGTCCTGGTAAACTCAACAGGACTCTTCATGTGGTAAAATTACTCATACAAGTAAGTGTTTGAGAGCAAAATGTCAGTGTTCCTCTCCCACATTCCTCCTGTTCCTCCATGAAAGAAAGCCAGCACATGAACATCAGAAGGCATTTTTAGTCTAATATGTCCCAAATAAGGATTTAATCTAGACTAAACAACTGTTTTGAATATTTGCTGTAACTATTAATTGAAAATATTTTGAATTTTTCTATTCATTTCCTAGCTTTTAGTTCTTGATTTAAATGATCTGTAGTGTTCCTACTTAGTGTGTTCACTTGGTATTTAATGTTTATAATTTCTGTTTATTACAATTTAACAACCTCTACAGTTGCTGCATTTTACTTAAAATTAATTTATCACTCTAAAAAGGTTCTGGAATGACTGATTTAGCAAAGAAGCAAAAATACCTGAAGCTCGTGTCCTGCTAACAAGGCACTGCATGTTTGTTTAATTGTAAATGCATATTCAAAGCATATACAGTAAGCTGTAGTATACTTATCAAAGAGATACTGTCTGTAAAAAGCTGTGATTTTTGTCTGATGTGAGGTTATTTCAAAAGTCGCAATTTCCCCTTGCAGGTACTGAAGTTATCTAATTACACTTCTTATTTATTTATTACAATTAGTGCATTCTTGGTACAGCTGTTTCATGGATACATGTTTTAATTAATTGTTAAAACAGCTATTTTTCTGAACCAGTTAGTAAAACTGATCACAACAGACCTGTGAGTTTTTGGAATGAAGTATGCAAAATTTTCCGTAGTGTTTTTTGGGGGGTTTGGGGATTTTTTGACCTACTGTATTATCCTTGATCTTAATGGTAAAATAAAAACTAACTGCATTTAATTTAGGCTGATTGTAAGTCAACTCTAATCTACAGCTGCTGAGAAATTTAGCTGATTCACCTTATAATTAGGTCTCTGCATCACCTTTCTCATACATAAATGGGCAGATGGATTCCTGATTGTTTTGCTGTGGTCACCAATGCATCTGAGGGACCCATGTGAGTGACAGGTACTTACATTCATTTGGAATTTTTAATCATGCCTTAGCACTTGCCAGCTTCAACGTATACACTGTTGGGAAATTAGTGTCACATCATGTGATACAGCGGTTGTAAGTCTGCAAAGAAAACATTGTTTGATTTTTTTTTTTTTTTTTTTTTTTTTTTTTTTCTTCCATAGCTAAGGTTAACTGTCCGGCCAGCTGTGAGTAAAGACTTCAAGACATGCTGCTTTATCTGATTGGTCTCAGTCTTGATCTGGCACATGAAAGGAAATGCGAGGAAGTTTCAAGCAGAGACCATTTTGCAAGTCCAAAGATGAGGGTAAGGTCAAGTTCGCTTGCATTTTCACAGTGTCTTGTTACAAACATAAAGCAAAGTGCCATGCAGACAGTACAAGGTTTAGTGTAGCAATGTAGTATGGTTTTCACCTTCAGAAGGTTTACATTGCTGGAGTAGTTTTCATGTTCTGTTTACCAGTATCAAAGGAAAATACCACAGTAAAGAAAGAGTAGTTAT
>VYZV01018431.1:226157-245860 GCA_013401275.1 Pandion haliaetus | reverse complement strand
CCCCCCCGTTCTAAATTTCCTGTCAGTCTACAATGTCATAATTAAATGTTTAAAAATATTTTCCTTAGTCATCACTGTTGTTGCTGTAGGGACAAATCATTCTCTCTCATACAGGTTTAATTTAGAAAATTTAGACTATCTGCTCAGAGTACTAGCTGATGTATTCAAATCCCATTATGTATGTAAACTGTGAGTAATCTAATTCTTGTATACATATTTAACATTTGGAAGATGTAACACATTTGATCTTCAAAAATATCTATAAAAAGCCATAGGGCTTAGGACAGTAGAGAGGCACCTTAAAAATGTGTAATTGCTGACAAATAACTATTGTTTCTATAGAGAGAAACTTGCAAACTAAGCCATTTTGTGCTTTTTCAAAAGTGTTGTTTGATAAAGGCTTGCTGGTTTCTGACACTTGGCAAAGGGATTCCTTTGAAAGTGCTAAAGGTGTCTGCTACGGAGTCCCACTGTTATTAAACTGAAGTGAGTATTTATTGCAGTGTTAGGCCACTGGCTGGGTTTAGCTAAGACCTTGGGCACTGCTGTGGTTTAACCCCAGCAGGCAACTAAGCCCTACGCAGCCACTTGCTCACTCCCCCTGGGTGGGATGGGGGAGAGAATTGGAAGGGTAAAAGTGAGAAAACTCATGGGTTGAGGTAAAGACAGTTTAATAGATAAAGCAAAAGTCCCCACATGAGCAAAGCAAAACAAGGAATTCATTCACTACTTCCCATCAGCAGGCAGATGTTCAGCCATCTCCAGGAAAGCAATCCTCCATCACATGTGACGATTACTTGGGAAGACAAATGCCATAACTGTGAACACTTCCTCACCCCCCCTTCTTCCCCCAGCTTTTTATTGCTGAGCATGACGTCATATGGTATGGAATATCCCTTTGGTCACAGCTGTGTACCCTCCCAACTTCTTGTGCACCTCCAGCCTACTCACTGGTAGGGTAGGGTGAGGAGCAGAAAAGTCCTGGACTCTGTGTAAGCACTGCTCAGCAATAAGGAAAACATCCCTGCATGATCAACACTGTTTTCAGCACAAATCCAAAACATAGCCTTATGCTAGCTACTGTGAAGAAAATTAACTCTATCCCAGCCAAAACCAGCACAGGCATAAAGGGCTGTAGATGGGCATGGAAAACAGGCACACGTATTGTCTACAAATCTTTATTCATTTCTGTGGTCTTTTAGCAGGGATTTCATGGTTCGTCCAAGCAGAAGACTTGAAATCTGAATCTAGGAAAGAAAACCATTCCAATTCCTTTTCTGGTCCTGGTCCGTCTTGGTTTGAACCATTGACCAGCACAAAGCCTTGGAGAGAGCCTCTCCGAGAGAAGAACTGGCAAGAGCAGCAGCACAGCAACATGATTCAGCCAGCAGTTCCAGAAAGAGATGCTGAGAATAGGTCCTTGCAGCCGTTTGTGAAGCTTACGCTACAGGTAAAGGCACGCTGCACTATAAGGCTGCTGAGATCTCAGTAGGATTTCAAGAGTTATGCTGAATCTTGTGGAAACACTTTTTGTTCCTTCTTTTTATTATTTCACCTTTATAGTAATTGGAAGTCAACCATGTTACAGACTGCTCCTGCTTTAAAAAAACCCGAAGGTAACAAAACCCAGGAAAACCGACAAATTCATCAGTCCATTTTCTTATGGTAATCTGGCTTTCCACAATAAACTAATCTATTTGAACTGATCTAATATTTTAGGGCTTAAATTATTTGGGTTCAGTAACTAGAGGAAATGTAGCTGACGTAATGTCAAGTCATACTTGCTTCCATGCAGAGATAATACTGTGTTATGTACATAGTATGTGATTAAAATGGACTTTAATTCATACAGCGCAGTGTATGTGCATGTACATACACACACATGCATACATGGCGTTCACTTCAGATTGGTGTGATCAGTCTAAATATCTGTGGAAAAATACAGATGTAGTGTACAAAAATATTTTTGAAAGAGATCGTCCACCGCAAGTGACATGTAAATTAGGAAGTGCTAACTAAGGTGCACTTCTGAAGTTTCTTTGAGTTCAGTCGCATCTGTTCATGTGCTCAGAGGCTGCCCTGTGATGGGAATTGAAGTATGGCAAACAGAGATATCAGGAGATCGCTTTCAAAATTCCTCTACTGATCCAAAATAAATTGCTAATGCTGATGTGCCCACTGATTTGTAGTAAGGGAGGTTGTAATAAGTTACAGAATCTTCTGTCCTATGGGCTCAACTCTGTTAACTTTTTGCTATGCTTATTGAAAAAAGTTTTGTGTCCCTTTTGCTAATTATTTTAGCAATTTTTATTTCTTTCTGGCCAGTTAATTTTCTGGTTGTTGACAAATAATTTGTTAAACAAGGTCTCTGAGGATCTACCCAGCATTAAGTATAAAAGATTTTGTATGTTATACCACATACTACTTTGGGATTTTTTTCCAAGCTTTGGTAATGGTGTTGGATATTTTGAGTATTCCCTTCCAGCTGTAGGGAGACAGTCTGGCCACTTTAGACTTTGTTTTGTGTCATCCCATCTTAGGAGGCTCTTGCAGTGCATCGCCCCGATTTCATCTCCCGCTCTGGAGAGCGTGTGAAGCATCTGAAGCTTGTAATGGAGGAAAGGAGGATACAGAGCGTACTGCAGTCTGAACGAGAAGAGCTGTGTAATCCTCCGGAGAAAAGAAAGGGCTACAGGAATGCAAGTCACATGCTGTCCGACAGAGGTACTTTTATGGCTCTGCTCTTTACTTTCTGTAGGAATTAATGAATTTCCACATTATACTTAGGGGTGTGTGTATTTTTAATAAAAGTATTACAATTATTTAACATTATTGTCTGTAAGAATCCATAACTTATAAAGGAGTCAGATTGTTGCAATAGTATTCTTTGTGAGAAGTAGACTTGTTCACCATTCTCTTATCCGAAAATTTTCCATTTAGGTTTTCTGATTAGAGAAAAGAGAAGAACAATTCCAAAGAGTGAAATGGTTCAAAGATCTAAACGGTAAGGTTAAGAAAACTTTGTTTCAGGTAGATAGGTGACCTGAGTAAATGGGTAGGAAAGGTGGATGAATCATACCTGCAGTCAAAGAATTGGGTGTTGGGGATAACTCAGGTTTTCAGATCAAGGTGTAGGCACCTTATCAGAGGGACACTGCATCTATTTAGAAAATCTGAGAAACAAGATAATTTTGGAAAAATGATTTCTGTAACTAAACCCAAGTATTCTACCGCAGTATCTGCCATCCAAGCACTACAGCAAACTGTGCAAGTGCTGGATCCCAAAAGGAGAGGAAATGTAGGGTGTGGGCTGCTATCATGTCTGTATAGTTTTAAACATTAACAAACTAGGTAATTGGTGCAGAAAGCGAGGTATCATTTCACCAAATGAAAGTAGCTTTATGTAAGTAATAACTACCCTCAAAGGAATATGTAGGCTTTTACCCTTGGAAAAAAGGACCTCATGATAGATTTTGCCTTATTTTTGACTCAGGTAATTCATATATGAAGTGCACAGCACACTAACAACGTATTAAACACTTGGTCTCTCTGTAGCGTAGATATTCCATGTGAAGGTATAATAAAAAAAATGGAGTTTATTGCAGCTAGATTCTGAAATGGTAGCGGGGTCAAGAGGAGGTGGTTTGGAAGAGTATCAGTTGAGAAACGGCATAAATACTTAAAAGTAAATTAGAGACTCATGATAACTTGTAAAGTTACATAAAAATATAATGATACTGTAAGTTACTTATAGTGAAAACAAAACAAAGGTCAAGAGTGTACCTTGAGGCAGGGGATACTTTAAGTATTTGGGCTTTCAGCATATATGCAAGTGCTTTGTTGCGCTGAAGTCTTGGAACGTCCATGCTACATGCAGGGAGGGTTTGTGCTGTGTGAAAGGGGCAATGCTGTGGGCTAGGACTGTTTCACAGCATCTTTGTCGGTAGTAGCAATGGGATGGAGTGCACCTCAACACGTTTGCAGGTGACACTGAACTGGGAGAACCAGTCAGTATGCTGGAGAGTAGGTCTGCAGTTTCTAGAGATCTCTGCAGGCTGGAGGAAAGGGCCAAGAGGAATCTTATGAAGTTCAACAATAACAAATACCAAGTCTCTCCTTGGGACAGAAGCCTCCCTCCACCCCACCCCGGACATCCCCCTTGGCAGTGTCTAAGGACAGACTGCCTGTGGCGTGGCCCTTTTGGAAGGGGCCTTGGGGGTCTAACAGCTGGTGGACAGCAAATTGAATGTGAGTTGGGAGTGTGCCCTTGCAGGGGTGAGGGCCAGCTACACACTGCATTTCATGCAGGTGGAGGGAAGTGGATGTTCCCTCTGCTTGGCACTCATGGGACCACAGCTGGATCCTGTCGCCTGTTCTGGGCTGCCAGCACAAGAGACAGGTCAGCAAAGTGTCCTGAGTCCGGTGGAGGCCACCAAGACAGTCAGGGGGCTGGAGCACTTGGAGCATGAGGAGAAGCTGCAGAGGCTGGGTTGGTGAGGATCTGGCAGTGGTGCTTCCCTGCTAGAAGGAGGGTGTAGAGGAGGCAGAGGAAGACTCTTCTTGGAGGAGCCTGGTGACAGGACAAGCAGCAGTGGTGATGTGTTAGAGCAAGGAGAAATTCTAACTGGAGACCTGGAAATGAGATTTTCACGAGGAGGGTGGTGAAGTGGTGGAGCAGGGCTGCGCAGAGGTGGCAGAGCCTGCATGCTTGGGAATGGTCACAAGTGGAGAGGATGAGGCCTGAGTAGCCTGATGTAGCCTTGAAGTTAGCCCTGCTTTGAGCAGGAGGTTGGACTAGGTGACCTCCAGAGGTTCCTTCCAACCTCAGTTACACTGATTAGACAAAATATCTGCTGGAATACACAATATATAAAATAAATCCCTTGATATATGCTGGAAGAGTCCAAAAATAATGTTTTATTTCAACAGCCTTTGGCATCTAAAAGTATTTTTAGGGTGTTAATAGAGAGGTGGCAGAAGTGGTAAATACAGTAAATACGCCAGTTCCCCCAAGGAACGCATCTTCACATGTTTTAGCCGAAGTAGAAGGTTTTGGGTTCGGGTCACTTGGACTGGGCCATCAATGTATCTGAACTCATATATTTTCAGAAACTCTGATTTCATAATAACAAAAGTCAGCAGGACTTCTATGGAGAATGATTCAGGCAGTCACACTTGGTGATTTTTTTTTTTTCCTCTTTTTTCGTTCTTGCTGCTGTCATACTCCAGCTCTCAGCTGGAGCTGAGAAGTAATTTATTCTGTACCATTCTTTTGAAATCCACACCTATAATGAGTGCAGAAGCTTTTTCTTTTTCTCTGTGAGGGTATAAATGGAATTTCTCATGGAAAATTAGCTAGAGGTAATGAAAATAACTTTCAGTTAATTTACCTATAATTCTGCATTGCCCATTTCTTGCTCTAAACATCTTTATAGTGGGATGATTTGTCAGGGGTAAATCTCGATCTTTCCTTGAGTGGAGCCGTAGAATGGCAAAAGCCTTTAGAGAATGGTGAGATGGTAGTAAAGCAAAACCCCAAATCTTGGAGGTATCCCTCCCCCTATCCAGTAACACATGCATAGACCTAGCACCCTTGCCTTCCTGCAAAGCATAAGAGGAGTAAAATAAACATCAAAATGTGATTTATTTCTTTTCTGTAGTGGTAATGTGAGTAGTGACATTTTTAGAAAAGATGACCTCCTAAGAACAGCTGCAGATGGAGTAGGAAAATAGAGATACACAGGAAAGTAGGTCACTGGAAGGATTGCAGTTGCTTTTTTTTTTGTTTTCTTTTTTTTTTTTTGGTGTTGGATATGTATTTGCTTGCTTATCAATTCCACTGTGAAGTCTGATGGACTGGTAAACGCATTTGTGTGGGGGACTGTAGAAGCTACAAATGTGTATGGCTCTCCCTAGCTGATGCTGCTGAAGTAGACACGAGGTAAAATTGTACCAATTGAGATTTGGATTTGATTCCTTGCTTGCTTTATTTTGCCTACTTAGTTATGTGTTACCCTACAGCTTCCTATTACTTTGTTTTCCGGCTAACTTCTTGTCCTTCTGTCCTTTGAAACATACAAGTGACACCTAACTTGTATTGACTAAATAGCAAATGGATGCAAACTGATACACATTTGCTTCCCTTGCTTCTCTTGCGGTCTGAAGTCTTACTTATTTTCCTGCTGGAATTAGTACCAAGACAACTGTCAAAGATGCCCCTCCTGGCTGGTGGGCAGTATGGATTTGCAATGTTCAAAATGGAGTGTGTTTTGAAGTCATTTCAGATAATACGAGATGAAGGCATAGATGTGTGTAAAAATATTTGAAGTGCCAACAGTAATTATGCAAAGATATACTGACGTATAAATGAAATGGTCTCTAAAAGTTCTGTCTTGCTTTAAATATTACAGGACTGAAATTTTTGGGCAGCATTGATTTCCACCTCCTATAAACCACAATGTTTTTGAAGCTGCTGATTTCTTGGCAACCACTGTCATGAAATTAGTAAAGCTTTATGATCTTAAAGGAAGATTTGGGGATGTCAGTGTGAGCAATACACTGCTATCCTAGCTCTCAGGTCCCTCCTTGAGATGGTAGCATGTAAAACAGACTGGAATAGCTGTACCGAGAACCAGTCACCTTCTATTCACTTCAAAGCATCCCTTGCTGCTCGGCTCTGGTATGGGAGAAGGTCAGCACTGGAGAACACAAAGCGTTCACCTAAACAGGGCAACAATGTTGAATGTTGAAAATATTGAAATATTGAAAAGGTGCCTAAATAGCTTAGCTCAGGTTATTCTTGGGATAAAAATATTGCTACTGGTGGATAAACATGTTACTCAGAATCAGCATAACCTCAAAGCAATGGGGCTATTCTTTACTGAAGATACTGAAGCTCTACCTTTTGCAGTTGGGTAATCGTGTCAGCTGTATCGTCATTTTAATGTTAAAAATACTGCTTTTAGGAGGTGCTGCTTGTAAGAGAAAGGCATTATTGGATGTGGGAATTTCCAGTATCACAACTGCTATGTATTCCACATTTTCCCTGTGTGACACTAGTAAACCCCCAAATAAATGTTTCTATGATGTGGTTGGCCAGTAGCCTTTAACAGAATATGAAGATAAAATGGAGGATGGGTTTTTTATGTCAGTAAGTTCCTTCCTTACAAGTCACTAGTTTTTGACTTTTTGTATTTACACTTAAGGATCTATGAGCAGCTGCCAGAGGTGCAGAAGAAGCGAGAGGAAGAGAAGAGAAAAATGGAATACAACTCTTACCGCCTGAAAGCACAGCTTTACAAAACAGTAGGTGTTCTGGTCAAGTATTTACACTGGAACATTTTAATTTTTTTTTTCTTGATGTCATAAGTATTATAGTAATACTAACTAATCGTTATTTCTGTGGTATTCTTTTGCAGCTTCTAGGTGGTTAGGATATGTTAACATTTAGTCAGGGTCGAAGCAGTCAAGCTTAGCAAAACGTGGAACAAAAAAATCCCCCTGCCTAACCTGAAATCCTTCCAGTACCTACACATGGTGTATGGAAAAAAGACAAGGAAGCACGGTCCTGATTAAAGCATACAAAAAAGGTCTTCCGCAGTCTTGAGGGCAGAACAAGAGGGATTGTGGAGCATATTTAAAGAAGATATTCTATGGACAGGCTCTTTGACCTGAAAGCTGCTGGTTTTGCTCTCATGTACCCTTGCTGTAGATGGATTTAGCTTATACAATTCACAGCTCACTTCGCAACCATGGTTAACAAAGCCTGGAGTCATCATTCTTAATTTTGCTCCAGTGGAGCATTGACAGTCCTGCTGGTAATTTGTTAACTTTGGGGGCTGTGGATTTCACCATTAAGTGTTTGTTCACCTGCTAGTGTGGTCTTACCGCACCGGCACTGATCAGCCAAGAATCTCCTCTGTCTGGCAAGCTGTAGAACAAACCAGTATCCCTAAGCATCAGTACGACTAACTTTGAACCACAAACACTTATCCAGCAGTTCAAGAACGGTTTCTGTGCTGGGGCCTCACCACACATCCAGCAGCAGAGCAAAGGTGGGGTGAGGACTCCAGGATTTTGAGCAGGAGAAGGAAACAGTGGGGCCTGTTTTGCTGGGTTACTCTAGGACTCTGCCGAATCCTGCCTCATTCTGCCATGAAGCAGTGAGATCCCTGCAGGGAGCTGCTTCTGTCCCAGCTAACAACTGCTATTAATGCTCTTCCTCCTTGGCTGTCCAAGTTGTGTAACATGTGCTTTGTGTCTCTGTTAAACGGAGGTTTAATTAATGATAGAAAGATTACATCTAATTCATATTTCTGTGTAACAAGCAGTATCAATTTATACACAGTAATTTGATACATGTCCTGATAAAACAGAGGAGGCCCATTTGTCCCCTCGGAGAAGTGCATCTCCAAAACTGACCAGTGTATCACTTTTTGAGCTGTTCTAGACATCCCTATGCTTAAGCTTTCTCTTAAGGCTTAATAAGAACTAAAAGATGAGAAACAACAGTTTGCAATAAACGCTAGGTTCTTACCTTCTCTCTCTTTAACTAACTAACTCTTTAACATAAAATGCAGCCTTCTGGAGAACTCTGGCAGCAGGCAGTAAACTGCATTATAAGCCTCAGTGGTTTAAGAATGTGCATTTAAAATTAAAACTGATTTTTTTTTTGTCTGAATCTTAAGCTTGCACTTCAGTTTTAGCATTGCGACTCTTTCCTGGCTGAGCTGTCCTACCAGAGCTGGAATAATAGGTTTAGTTAGTTGTTGGGAACAGCAGTAATTGGATTTTAAAAGTCAGGGCTTGTAACCCAATGTATTATCCAGAATACCTTCCTAATCTGATTGTGGGTATTTACCACTAGAATGACTTAAATTTGATGCTATACTTTTGCAGGGTATATTCAGGACACGTTTTTTTCACTAGTCTGAGAATCTCAGGTGCTGGTACAGTAAGGTCTTAAGAGTTAATGAATGCTGGCAGTTGTCAGCAGAAAGCAGAGGGATTTGGATCAGAAGTTTTCTATACAAGTGTGGTTTTGATTGGGAGAGGTATGATGATTCATTGCAGTAAATTTTGTAATCTTTTTGTCTTCCTTGATGATGCAGAATAGCTGCAGTAAGTAGCTGTAAATACAGTGAATGGTTTGTTCAGAATTTGGCTAATGTGTTGCTGAGAGCATCAGTTTCTAAGCGGATCTGATTATGCATGAAAAAAAGAAACACAGATTTTGTGGAATGACTCCAAAGATGACACAGGGTATTAGGAGAAGAAAATGGCTGGTATAAAAGCTAGATTGAAAACATATATAATCTAGGGTTGTATCATTTAAATGATCCATAGCACTGTACCCAAACTGTGGTCTGAGTATCTCTCATAGTGGCAAGTTTGTGAACTGCTGATGTAGAACAGCAAGCAGATCAGTACTCTGGAATAGATCTGACTCTTACTTTAATTACAGTCACCTAGAGGAGTCCTGTTGGAGGCCTTACACGAACCTAGTATGGGACAGTGCCTTCCAAGATTGTTTGGCACATATCCAGACAAAGTTTGGGAAAGGAGAGGGAGGCAGAGAGAATCGAGTGCCCTGCTCAAGTTTGTGTGGGGGTCAGTGGTGTAGCTGGGCATAGTACTCATATTCTCCGACTCCCGGGTCAGTGCTTAGTGGCATGACCTGTCCCTAATGAAACTTCTTTGTCCTTCACTCTTTGGATTTTGGCACGCTAGCACTGGTCACCTTAGTGGGGAAAGGATGTACTTGTGCCCCAGCCACTCCAGAGTGCAGCTTAGTAGGTTAAACTGCTGGTGGAAGAGTGTGCTGAGGCATCCTGTTCTGGAGTGTCTGAGGCTTACGCTTGTATTTTCTTGGCTGACTTTCTGCTGTGCTACCTGGCAGAGGAGCATTAATGAAACAGCTGGGCAGGTGGGGATGTCTTAAACTGCCAGACCAGTTGGCTTAGTGAAGGAGATTCTGAGCACTTATTCTCCTCTCCCAGCACCTGTAACTGTGAACACTTTGTTGTAATAGTGAAGTGTGCTTATAGCCTAAGTTTATTACATCTCAGCCATGATGTAGTATAGCGCTGGGACACTGGTTGCTTCTATTTCTGTCACTGGTACCAAAAGAGTAAACGTGAAGTAAAACTAGGCCTAAGCCTCACTAATAGCAGTACAGCTGGCTCTGAGGCTGGGATTAGCTAGCAGTACAGTGTGCATGCCATTTCTGTAGGGCGCTGAGGGCTCACAGGGGTGATTCATATTTGGGAAAGGAAGCAATGAATTAAACATGTACACACACTCGTCCATGTTGATGTACATACAGGTATAAGTGTTTGCTGAAATATCACCTACAAGTGAAATCCTCACACTAGAATTTAGAGGTTTGTTAGGTATAACTGTATATTGAGGTAATTTATGGGTCAATACTTCAGAAAAGAAATGAACACCAGCTTCTAAAAATGTATCCCGAGGAGTAACCAACCAACCAAAATTGTATGTTTCCAGTGTGAGCAACAACCACTGCTATGTGGGACATACTGTTCTTTGGAGGCAGTGTGTGACTCTGTTAGCTATAGGGAACCAAGGATAACAATCTAAAATTAGTGTCCAGGTTGAGGGATGAGATGAAACTGAGTTTATTTAGCTCAAAATAGGGCCCTAAATTAGTGAATATGAATGAACAAAATTCACTTACCTTTTGTAAAGTATGAGTGAAAATATTCACACAGGGCACCTGAGAAGTAAGGGCTGTTAGTGCTTGTTTTAAGGCATTTGTGTGCTATAGTGGCACTGTGGGGCAATGCAGTGGGAAGTGAAGAGAGAGTGAAACAACAGTTTTGTTAGCACTGAGTGAGGATGAGATCCTTGGGAGGAAACAGTATGGGCTCACGTGTAACTGGAAACTTAACAGAATTCCTGTGCTAGAAAGCGGCTGAGGGTTGCACAGGTATTGTTAATTTTTCAAATTGTTAAATAGTTACCTTTATTAAGATAGCAAAGTTATTTTTATCACAGGATGCACATGGATCTGGGCTGATGTTCTGTCCCAGTATCCCTTTGCTTTTGTACATCTAATTTCCAATAGAGCATAAAATTATACTAGCCAGATAAGAGAATGGTGCATGCCCCTTAGTTTTGGAAACTGTACAGTTGAGACAGATTTCTGATCTGATGGCAGCATAAATCAGAACTTTCAAGCCCAGTGAAGTGAAAATGAATTTTATGAGTTTATCAGATACAAATTCATTCCATTACTGAGGCTTTTCTATTAGATGTAGTGAGTTTGTAATTTTTGTAAATAGGGAGCATGGGAGAAACATCTATAAAGGGGATAGCAAAGTTATTAGTTTATGTACTTCTCTCTGCCCCTTAAAAAAGAAAAAAAGATGTTAGCATTCAGGAACATTAAACACTTTTATTTGCGGATGGGACATGTCCTTTAGAGCCTATGCAAGATAGGGGCCACAAGGTGTCACTACCCCAAAGGAAAAAGCACATGCTCTAGAGGTGTGAAACTGAATTGCACTTTGCTTGCTGCTTTACTGTAAGGGGTTTGGTTTTGTTTTTTTTTTTTTAAATGTTTATTTTCTATCTCCTTGGCTACATTTTCCCTCCTGTCAGCAACCTGTTAAGGGTTTTTGGTTTGTAGTCAATTCCTGGAAGTGGAGCAAAGAGGGGAGATAGCATCTAATTGCTGGCTGGGTTTGCTTGCTATATTGCAGAAGGGCTTGTGAGGTGTAAGGACTAGTCAGAGGTTTTGTGGTGTGCGGCATTTTGAGCCCTTCTGAGGCTTCATGAAGGACTGGGGACAGATTCCACACTGAGATTCACGTCAGCAGCGTTGCTGCTTTTATATATGTATGTATGTAAGCAGATTATATTCTGTATTGGTATATACACTAGATATAGTTATGTGTATATAGTATATACTGTATGCTCTGTATGTGGGTGTGTATAAAGAGCTGAGCTGTGTGTTGCATTCGTTTGTGTGATGCAAAAGGTCTCGTCAGGTAATGGCTATATCATTGCCACTGCTGTTAGTAATATATCAATTACCCAAAGCTCTTACTTTATCCTACAGTTCTCTAAAGCCACGTAATATGTATTCCATATTTCAAAACGTCAGTGATCTGCCGGCTCAGCTAGCAGAACGATGTGGTGTGTCGTTATCTGGATTGCCCGTCGCCATAAGAACGGGTCACGCTAGCAGGTGCCTGGGGAAGAATGCCGTAACAGAGCCAGCGTTAGCAGTACTTCTCAAAGATGCTCTAACAGTCTGGTGTGATTTGCGTCCAAGGGGCTTTGAATCCATCTTTGGATTGGTGGTGTTCTGTTTCTTTTTTTTTTTTTTTTTTTTTTTTTTCTTTTTTCTGCTTTCATGAATTTGTCCACCTGCTTTTTGAAGTGTAAACATATGGTGTTTGCAGCACTGCAGGGCAGAGTTCCGCAGTTTAACTGCATGAGGCTGTGGCTCTACACACAGTGTCTTTTGTGTTTTGTTTTAATCTATTACCAGTTATTTTCTATGAAGCCTTCCCCAATGTTGGTTTTTTTTACTTTTTTTTTATTTTATTTTTTAGAATAGTCTGTGAATAACATTCCCTTTTCACCTACTTCGGGCTACTCAGGATTGCATAGATTTTCACCTCTTCCCCTTCAGTCATGGCTAGTGAGGGCTATGAAGAGTCCTAATCTATTCAGCTGTTCATTGTAGAAAACACTTTCTGTGTCTTCCACTATCTTCTTGCCTAGTATTTTTGATTTTTAGAGGAATAATACTCATCTCTGTCGCTTTGTTTTTCTTTCAGAAAATCACCAACCGTGTCTTAGGGAGGAAGGTGCCTTGGAACTGATAAAGATCTCCTGTTCAAACGAAGGTGTACTGTACTTAGTAAACTTGCAGCATAAAGGAGATTGAGATGCGAAAAAGATAATGCAGTAAATACTTGTGCAGTGTATGTTTTGGGGTATTCAGTTGTGTCATTTTTGTACTAACATAATCTTGCCATATTTTAGAATTAATCATTTGATATGAATGACAGGTTTTTAAATAAATGGCTGGTTTTTTTGTAGTGGTATTAATGCACTTCCAAAGTAAACATAGTTTGGAAGTACTTGGTTCATAACATATTTGTAATCACCTGATTCGAATGGCAGTTTTATATATTTATTTTAAATTGGTTTTAACAATGATTTTTTTATTTCCTATCTTAATGTAGAAAACTTACTTGTAATGTTTTGTACTGCAAAAAACCCTTAAATAAATAACATCAGATCAGTTTGTAGTACCTCTTACTTGACCCTGCACAGAACTTAAGAACTTACAAGGTAACGGTAACGGCTGTTTAAACTGGACGTTATTAGCACTGAAAGAGTGCAGAGTTGTGACTTCACTGACCTTTTGCTTGGTTTGCTATCTTTCTGTATGACCAGGAGAGTCTAATCAGAGAAACTTTTTATGATGTTGGGAATTTTTAGCCCTTGCCTGGGAGAGAGCCCCCTTCACTTCATTAGATGCATTCCAACAGGATACCTGGTACAGGATACGCTTAACCAGCATCACAGTGACAAAAGATGAAATACAGATTGTGGTTCTTGATGATAGAAGCCTGAAGTCTCAGTTTCATTTTCTTATCACAATTGAGTTCATGTAATGAATAAACAGGAAAAGACATCTGAGGAAAACTTAAGTGGGTGCAAACAGTGGTTTCGTATTTTCCGTGCTCAAGATGTTCATAACAGTTTAGTTCAAGGAACAGCTGTAACAGTACACCCATTTCTGCAGAGGGTGAGGCACAACTCAAAGATTTTGACCTCTCGTGTTCACTAAGAATTTCATGGAACTTCTTGTTTCACCTCTTGGCTAAGGCATCCAGCGGTGGCTACAGTCTAGCCCTGCCAGTTACCCCTGGAGTTCACATTGAGATGTAATGAATCAAATCTTCAGGTTATGGGAGATTATGGGAGATAATGTGATTCCCTTGAAGGTCAGTAGAACTACACTAAATTACACTAGACAAAGATTTGGCATAGTATTTTTCAAACTGTGTCCTGTGCTGGTGGTACCACATGCTGTTAAAGCAGCTGTTACGTTCTACCCCAGAGTCAAGTGTGAGAATATATCCAGGTGTAAGATTTATACTTCATCTGGAGCATGCAAAAAAGCCAACCACCACACAACCATGATCTAATATGTCAGAAGGCCATATCTGGCCTCGGAAATCTGAAGTTAAAAGTGCAGATTAAAAGTAATGCAGTATCACGTGGCTGTGATAAATCAGCTCAGAAAATGGCTTATCTCTTTAGACCTTTCCATTTTTCAAAATCTGTTTTTACCTATTTGCTCCCTCTAGTATCTTGGCAGTTTGGATCAGTTTGGATGCACATTGCTGCTTTGCCTTTCCAAGTGCTCTCTGGGGCTAGAAAGCAGCTTTGTGTGTTGCAGAAGCAGAAGGTGCTAAAACTTGCTGGTACTGAGATTTCTCATGCGATTCTCTGATACACATATGAATAAACTTTTTCCTTTCGAGAAGGAAGTCAGTTGTGTTGGAGTCATGACAAGATCTTGCCTCACCGAGTGCTCATTTAAAGCCAGTTAACTTTTTAAATATGCTTTTAAGCTTTCAA
Source organism: Pandion haliaetus (assembly GCA_013401275.1). Taxonomy (NCBI): domain Eukaryota; kingdom Metazoa; phylum Chordata; class Aves; order Accipitriformes; family Pandionidae; genus Pandion; species Pandion haliaetus. Next base: position 231,232 of record VYZV01018431.1, on the reverse strand, counting down.
CTGATGAAAAAATGAGAGAGCGTAAGGGCCCTGCTGATGCCTCAGGGGATGCTTGGAAGTTTTCTTACAGTGAGATAACACAGCCCAGGGTTGTTTTTAAATGTGTAAGCGTGCCTGTGTGTTGCTCCCTGACAGAAGCATAGCGGCCAATAATCGAGCACCTTGCAAATCAAAGAAAGGTAGAGTCGGTCCATTTCAACTGGTTGAAGTACCCATCCTCATCTAAGTAGAGAACTACACATTGTAAAACCCTTCAAAACAAAGGAAGAGCCGCTGCAAAATTTTTTTTTATTGTTTACCTCGCTTAAAAATGTTCACTAACTACCAAAGTAATCTAACAGTCTAATGTGAGTTTTTAGAGCTCTAGCTTGAGAGATTTAGCAGCAAGTAGCTGTAAGTTCTCATTTGGTAATACTATTATAGTGTTGTTCCTTTGTGAAGGGAGAAGTGTTTGCTTCTGTTAAAATTTTTCTGTTTGGGTACGCTTTTATACATCAGAATGTGTGATCTGATGATTGTGCTTGCATGTTTTGCACTGGTCTCGGGCCGCACAAAGAGTTTACGCTCTGCTTTCTGAAATATTGTAAAGCAAACATTCTCTTTGCACATGGTGGGGGTGGAAAGAAAGTTTTGTAGAGGAACAATATGAGATTGTTTGACTTTCTCCCCAGAGGAGGGAGCACCCACAATTCCAGGTGAAATCAGGAGGAGCTACAACTTCTTAGAACCTCTGAAAATGAGGTCCCATGTGGCCAGGTTTAAAGGAGGCAGGTCTCCTCCTCAGCTCTGTACTCCAACAGCGTTATCATCCATCCTTCTCTTGATTTCTTCATGAGGGATGCTAGTGAAGCTGACTCACAGCCACTCCGCTACCATTCCTTGTTGTCATCAGGTCAGATAAAGCTTGTGCTGGGTGCAAAGCATCCAGTGTTTATAGTTCTATGGAAGAAGGCTGTTGACATTTGGAGTTGTTGGTTCCAACATGCAAAAATTCTTTCCAAAAACTCAGGAAATTAGGCTTGTCTTGTGTTGATTCCAGAGTGGAGTCATCTCTTCTTAATCCACCGCTACACAAAGACTTTTAGGGTAAATTCTGCAAATCTTTGGAAGTTTAAAGAGGGCAGAACGATTTTTTTTTTTTTTTTTTTAATAACCCTACAGGAGCAGGCTTTTGTTATTAGTTAACCAGAAATGTTCTTTGATCAGCATTTGCCGTGCCCACCCCGCACAATGATTATTGGGTAGATGCCAAATGCATATTTGAGTCTCACCGAAAGGCCAGCTATTGTAGCTGCTACCTCAAAAATGGAACTTGTCTGTTCTCTCTAGAAACTGAAAGCAGCTTTGATCATTGTTCATTTGTACCGTGTTGGTCATCAAGTAAGTATAATTACTGGTCTTTGGCTTTGGATTGCCTGTAGATGTGCTGTCTACAAACTGAACTTGAGGTGGGAAAGCATGATGGATGTGTGGGTGAGGTGGACAAGGCAAGGAAAGGGCAGAGAAAAGGGGTGTAAAAAAGCCACTTTACGTTTTGAAAGGTTCATTATTTTAAAACAAAAGTCTTTGCCCTTCAGAAGTGCCTTCCATTTCCTCTTTCTTGACCTTTTCCACTAGTTCTGCCTTTTGTGCTGTAAATTCTATCCTGATGGACCTTTTGTAATAACATGGTAAGAGCTCTGGTTCTTGGTGGATGTTTTTGGAGTCCTTTTTATGGAGAACCATTCTCAAGTTAGAGGTCTGCCACGTCAGGCTGTGATGGCGCTCGCGTGTATGTTTGGGACATGTTCTCTCATCGCCGGTAACTGGAAAAATTGCCATGGAAGCCAGTGGTGAGGATGATGTAAAAATACTCGTGTTACTGTACATCTGTCTAGATAGGGCCTGGTCCAGAGTGGTTGACTCCTGGAGGACTGTTTCTCAGAAGGACTTCTGCTGTCTGCCTCTGTCGGTGGTAAATTTGTGGTTGTGCCTGTAGGAGAACACAACTGAATGACTTTGAAGAAGAGGAGACTGAAGAAAGAGATTTGCCCCGTGTGAAAGCAGGTAAGCTAATCGCTTCCGCTTATCCATGAGAGCACCCTGGTTTGTAATTCAATTTTCCTGAAACAATGCCCTAATGAAGAAATTACTTCCTGGCTGGCTGTTCATGAGTCCAGATCAAGCTTTAATCCAGTAACGTAGATCTTGCATATTTGCTTTCTTTATGGTGCATTTATTACTTGGCCAGCTGGGCGGCTGTACTTCTGTAAGGCTGAAAAGTGTAACACGAAGTCAATTGGACATGCTCGTTGTAGGCTTGGGGAAGGAATTCAGCTGAACTGCTGTAAATGGAAAAGGCATGATTCTTTCACACAAGTGAGGTTTGAAAGTCAAAGTTTTATTAATATTTTTCTCCCTACATCAGCAGATAAACTGAATTCTCCAGGCCAAATTAGACCCTGTGGGAGAGTGAATGACCTCCGCATGACAAATGAAAGCCATGTTGATTAATACACTGGAAGGCACTCAAATTCCACGGTGATGAGGACAGTTGTAAGAGGTCTTGATAGAGGAGAAGGGGTTTTTTTCAATACAATCTAATTTTATTCATGTACCCATGTGCTGCAACCCTGTTGCTTTCTAGCTTTATCAGGAGCTACTTCAAACTTGCCTTCATGATGCAAAAGAAAGGAGAGACTCCAGCTCATTTTCCCAAAGTTGTGTTGGCTCCTCTACCCGAGTTCGACTCAGTACATCCCGTGAATCACTCTGCCGTAGGGGGCTTGCTGCTGGCCTCTGCCAAGTCTCGTTGAGTCATCTGCCGAGTAGCCAGCCCTGGCCTTCCTCTGGAGAGGGGTAAGTAAGCCTCTTGGACTCTGAGACTAGCCGGTTGGATCTGGAGGAGGTAGCATGCCAGCTTACGTGCCGTGACCTCCTGAACGCCTGTGCATGAGGAGTTGAGTTTCTGTGGCATTGTGTGCAGGTTGAATAGTCATTTTAATAGGAGATGATGCAAAGTTTGGTCGAAAGAGACTTTTTTTTGGCCTATCAGAGCACAAGTTTTTATGAACGGCATAGAGCTGTTTTACTACATTACAACTGTCCTTGTCCTTTGCAGAAGGACCCTTAACAGGCTAAGAGCGATGGTGTTTGTGCTGATGAAGCCGTGGAAGACCTGAAGCGTGGGTGCCCAGGATCTTCCTGTGCCCACCTCGTACGCTTGTGTACTTGATGTGCTGGTTGCCTTCTTCGTGGCTATGAAGAATGAGTGCCTGGGAGGACAGAAGCACCCTGAAAATAGATACCAAGAGTCTCTCCCTGTCTTTAATTGCACGGTTGTGAGTGATCCCCCACCCCTGCTTCACACGTGCTGCTCTTGGCTTACACCAGGACGCAGAAATCCCCGATCTCGGGCTCAGCTGCCAGGCTGCGTGACCCAGCTGCAGACCGTGGTCGGGTGCCACAGCTTCTGTGGGCTTTTGTCAGCAGAGATATCAAGTGATCAAGGCTGTAGGCAGAAGGAAGGACGCCTGTTCCTTTGCACAAAAAGGCCTTTTATGAGCTGCTCTGGATAACCACCAGCCGTTGCCATCCCCGTATCTTTCTCCATGGCTGATGGCTTGCTCAGGGTCCCTGTGCTGGTGCGAAGCAGAGAGACTTCTGCCTTCACCTAGCCCCGAGACTGTGCTGCTTTGAGTAGTTTGCACTGGTTGAGAAAGTGGAGGAATGAGGAAACATGTCATGTAACGTAGTAGTGGTGAAGCTATGCGGGGATTGATGGGCTGCTGGGGGAAGACTGGAGCCTGTCAGCTGCCCAGGGTTTCCTCTGCCTTACAGTCCCTACTCCATCCCAGCCCCTGGCTCACCCCTCCGCGGCAGTCCTGGCCACCAACTGCCCTTTCCTGGAAAGACATTCACAGCGCTCTGTAGAGCCTCATCCCTCTGGATGTTGCCGATGATGGTTTCCTGATGGCTGAAATCCCTGTCAGGCATTTGAATCTCTCCTAGTTGTGTGCCCAGCTGCTGATTTACAGCTGCTCTGCTGAACTTCCGCCCAGCTGCCTGGATGTGAGAAGGGATGGCAGTGCCCTCTGTTTCTCACCGCACTTCCACAGGTTTATTCTTTGGAGTGCCTTTATTTTTCTGCAGCGGTTGTCCTCTTGTGGAATTGGTGGGACCTGCACAACCCCTCTGTGGTGAGCTTTAGCAGGACACCATCTTCAAGCTTCAGGGATTCCTTCCTGGTCCTCCGCAGAACATGACCCAGAAAGGGCCGGAGATGCATGGGGGAGCTTGTGCTGTGAATAAGGTATTGCTAAGCGGCATTAACTCACCTGAGAAACACTGTGTCTGAGGCTCATGGGGGCTTGAAGGTGCTGCTAAGCTGGGGAAGACTCGCTAACGTTGTCCAGACATTAGCATCTGCCGGTTGCATCCGAGGGCCCTGTTAACAGGACCTCGACACGCATTTGAGTGCTGCTGCCGGGGCTGGGTTATTTAGATTTGCCTTTTGTGCTGGGAAACCCCAGAAAAGTCCCCTGTCCCTGCCTGTCCCAAAATGTCACCTTGGGTAGGTGTGCACAGAGGTCCCTAGAGCATTTTGGGGAAGGGTGTCTTGCAGCTGTTCCCCTTTTTTTTTTAAGAGTAAAGTTGGCTTCGATTACTGGCATTAATCACTATTATTATTAGGGCTTCCGTAACTATTGATGAATCCTGACTGATGAATGAGGAGAGTTGGCTGATCCCAGGAAAGGACCCGAAAGGGCTGAAGCAGAGCAGGGGAAGCTCGCTGTGTGCGTAGGAAGGGAAGCTCGCAGCACCCCCTCCCCACGGTGAGCTGTGCCACTCCCCCCCCGCTTTGATGGGGCTGGGGAAAAAAAAAAATATTAATAATAACAACAACTGGGGAGTTTATTGAGAGTCGCAGAGGTGTCTCTGCTCCGGCTCGCCCTGGTGGGATGGATGAGCTTATTTAATGTCCTTCCCCCCCCTCCCCCGGCTTGCTGCAGGCAGCCTGTCGCTCCCCCCTCGCTTCTCCTCCCGGGGGAAGGGGCTGAAGCAGCGGTGGGGACCCCCGGGGAGGGCTTGGGGGG
>VYZV01018431.1:162964-217793 GCA_013401275.1 Pandion haliaetus | reverse complement strand
GGGGGGGGGGCTCGGCCAGCCTGACTCCGTCACTGCATCCCCATGCTGCCGCAGGCTGGGCACCTCCCTGTCCTTGGGAAATGGGGCCATAAGGACTCAGACCCGTGGGTCTCCTTGGGGCCAGAAGCATCCCCATGGCCAGTTTGAGCAGCTTAATGGGTTGCCTCCATCCCTAGAGCTCGCTTTGGGGTGGACCTGCAGGAACACCCATCCTGGGAGCACAAACCCCGTGTCCTGAGGTGCAGCAGCGGTTGTACCCAGCTGCCCTGCACCCCAAAACCGATGCTGCCCCTTATAAACACGATGATCCCCAGGAGGGTGGCCCTGGGGCTGCTGGGCTGGAGGTCCCCTGATCTCTCCAGTACCCAGGGCATGGGATGGGGACTGGGTTGCGTAAGGAGCAAAGCTTTGCTGGCCATCTCCGTAGGGATGAGAGGGGATGGCAGGATTTGACCTCTGTTATAGCCCAAGCTAGGAATCACCCAGCTTTACCCCTACCCCGCTGCGTTCCTAGTGACCGGCTGCAAAACCCCGTGATGCTAAGAGCAGCCCAAGCCAGAGCTTTGTGGGGATGGCTCCTTCCTCTCCCCTTTCCCTCTAGAGCTTGGAAAACCTTGCCAGCTCATGGCCAGGGTTCCGGGGCCCTGCACAGATCCCGAGCACGGGGCCAAGGGCTGGCAGCCTGCCGGGCTCCCTGCATCCGTCATGGATGGGGAGGGACCGAGCGAGGGAGACAGAGCCAGCCACACCGGCCAGGCCATAAACAAGAGATAGGGCGATGATTTTAGTGTTCCCAGCGCTGGAGCTGGGGAAGGGATGTGGGGACATCGGAGGAGGGCAGCGCTTCTGGGCTCCAGCCCATCCTGTCACGTGCAGACGAGCCCTGCTGGTGTGGATCCCTGCATAGGGTTCCCATTTAACACCCTCCGAAGTGAGGGAGTGAGTAAAACCGCCGGCATCCTGGGGAAGCTGAGTCAATCGTTTCCTCTTGCTGCCCCGCAGTATTTTTAACGGTGCAGTTATCCGGTGCCCGGGCGGTTTCTATTTATTTCCTTACCCCGCAGGGGTGCACGTAGGTGCCGACCCACCCAGGGATGAGCCTCTGCAGGGGATGAAGCCCTTTTCCCTGGCTCAGGATCTCTGGTGGGATGGAGCATGCAGAGACCCTGCTCAGGATGCTCGTGGTGATGCTCCCCATCCCATATCTCACATCACTTCTCCCTTGCTGCTTTTCCCTGGGGAAGCTGCCAGCAAAGCTGGGATTTGCTGTTTTACCCCCATCCTTGTGGGGTGAATCTCAGTGTGAATCTTCTTTTATCCCCTGCTAGGCTGGGAATTCATGGGAAATCAAGCAGGAGGGTTTATTTCTCACCTTCCATGGGCTTGCAGCAGGACATGGAATAGGTGGAGCAGATCCACGGAGGAGAGGCTGGGATGTGCCCTGAGCTGGGGAGCAGAGGAAGGTGCTGGGGACAGGGATGGGCAGAGGAGCCAGTGGCCGGTAGTCCGTTGCCAGCTTGAATCGAGGGACCGAGCTTTTGGGAGGTGAGAGGTGGTGTGTGTCGGTGTGAGTTGTTCCTTGCAGAGTGGCTGAGGATGCTCAGGGACCTCCTGGCCCCACGTCCCTACTCATGCCTGCCCCTGCCCTGGGGCACACGTGCTCTCCCTGCTCCCACTGCATTTTTGCAACTGGAAAAGCAGCTCCTGCTTTCCCAAACAGGGATGGTGCTCACAATCCATTGCACCCACTGCCCTCTGTGTTGCTAACAGAGCAGTAGGTCCTACAATAATACAGGCTGGCAGCGTCCTGGGCTCTGTCTTTTCTAACCCCGTCCCTCCTTTGCTTCCTCCGTAGGTGCCGATGCCTGCCCGGGCAAAGGTGGCCGTGATGGCTGAGGGCAGAGAGCTCATCCTGGTGCTGGAGAGGAACCAGTAAGTATTGGGGCTGGATCTGGGGAAAGGGGCATTTGGGTGTCCCTGGCATGGTCCCACGTGGAGCAGTAGTATCCTGGCTGCCCTGTCCCCGCTCTCCTGCCTGCAGGGGAAAGGACAACCAGGGGTGGGCTTCCTGCCAGCTGCAGCTGATGTGGCGGTTTAGGCTGAAATGCTCTTTTTTCCACTGCCCACACCCATGTTGTGCAAGAAGCAACCTTGGCTCGATGCTGGGGTGCAGGACCCAGCACAGGTGAAGGCGGTGTGGGGTGCTTAGGGGACGGAGATGTGCCTGGCAGAGGCTCAGCGGGACGGGGGGGTTCTTGGGCTGCCATCCCGCTGGTAGGGCTGATCCTGTGAAGTCTTTGGAGGTATTGCATGGTGGGCAATGCTGACTGCTGGCAGTGATTTGGAAACCTCTGCTGCTCTTCTGCTGGTCTGTTCTTGGGGTTGGCAGCCTGGCACCATTCCTGGGTGCCATGTAGCTTCCTTTGACTCTTTCTGGGCTCCTTCTTTGGTTCGGCATGGATGCAGGTGCCAGCAGCATCTGTCCCCGCTGTGACCCTCACCCAGCCTGGCATCCTTTCGTGCCAGGGCTGGAGCAAGGAGAGCAATCGTCTCCATCTCCTGCCCTGCTCTCCTTGCCCCTCTCCCCGAGACCTTGTGGCTTTTGTCCCTTTGTGGGTTCAGGTCCCTCCTGGTGCCGGGCGGCCCCGTGGTGGAGCAGGGCAGGAAGCTGATCTCTGCGGGACAAGCTTCTGCTTCCACTTCTGCTTCTCACCAGCAGCTATGGGAGGCTCGTGCCTGGCAGAACCCTCTTCCTGCTGCTCTTTGGGTACAAAAGCAGCCGCCATGGTGTTCCCCCAAACAACCCTGCCGGGCAGCTGATCCCAGTGACCTGCAGAGGAGCTTTTGGTGCGCGGGAAGGAAAATTGGGGGGTTCCTATGCACATTGTGTTTTAGGACTGTGGGCAATGGGGGGGTTGGCAGCGGGGGTTGAAAGCTCACGTATAAAGCTTAGCCTTGTTTCTAGCTGCTGCACCAAGCCTGGAGATGCTTGTATGTCTTCTCATGACCCTAATCCTGGCTTAGTACCACTTTACCGTGCTGAAGGGATGAGTGTGGCCCGGAGGGGTGAAGAGCATCCCTGGTGGCAGTGGTACCTCTGCCCAGACTGGAGGAGCGTGGGGCATTGCAGGATGCTGTGCTCTGGATGAGGGCACAGTGGAACAGATGAGGGGGGGTTGATGGCAGTGAAAGGGAGCTGAGCACTCAAGACAGTCCATAGCACCCAGGACCACTCATGGTACCGGGGATCATCTATGGCACCCAAGAGCATTCATGGCACACAGCACTCTCCGTGACACTCAGGAGCGTCTGTGGCACCCAGAACCATCTATGGCACCCAGGAGTTTCCATGATATCAGAGAGCATCCATAGCACCCAGGGCCATCTGTGGCACCCAAGACGGTTCATGGCATTCATGATAGTCCATGGCACTGCAGATCACCCATGGCACCCAGGACAGTGGCATCCAAGAGCATCTGTGGCACCCAGGACAGTCCATGGCACTCAAGACGTGGCACCCAAGAGCTTCCATGGCACCCAGGACCATCCGTGGCACCCAAGGCAGTCCATAGCACACAAGAGCATCTATGGCAGTGAGGACCATCCATAGCCTCCAGGACAGTCCACAGCACCCAAGACTGGCTGTGCGTAGTGGTTGTGTCTACTGGGGAGACCAGTGCAGCCCTGGCCATCTACACTGCGGTCTTGTGCCAGCTAACAGGGCTACCTTACCACTGCTAACTCATGGGCTGGTGAGGCCATGCTAGACCTCAAATCTTCTTTCTTCTGGTACTGGAAGATGTGGTCGGCCACCAAAACCATCCTTTGTGATGTTTTCCTACCTTCTGCTGGAGGAAAATAGACATCTCCTTGCCCTTCCACTCCGGGGCTCCTGGTCCTTGGCCTGCCCTGGAGAGGACATCCCAGTGGTCTGAGCCATGCTGGGGCTTGCTGTGTCCCTGGGTGGGACTCGCTGGTCCTCCCGTTGGGGGATCAGCTCAACCCTCCCAATGCCTTCTCTTCCCCAGGCATGGGATGGAGGCTTTTGCCTCTCTGGTGCCCTCAGCCGACCCATCCCATCCCTGTCCCATCCTGCACGCACAGCTGCCCATCTGCGCCCGTGCTGGCCAGGCACTTGTCTTGCCAGGCTGCCCCCAGGTCCTATTCCAGGACCCAGGCTGAGCTCCTGTCTCCTTTTTCCTCTGTAACTGGAGTTACCGGTGCCAGACACCCACTCACAGGAGGGCTGGGAAGGCGGGAATGTGCCCACAGTGACATTTTTGGGGTTAAACTGGTTGCAAAATAGAAACCAAGAGGCGGGAGGGCTATTCTGGAGCTGGCTGCTTGGTTTATTTTCTTCTGCTGCAGAATAAAACCCCTGGAACGGGGCCAAACCCCACAAATCGAGGGCCAAACTGTCAGCAGGGGTAAACCCAGCCCTGCTTTGTCCTTCTTTGGGTGGCCAAGACCCCTGCATGCACGCTGTCCCCTGGGGGATGTGCTGTCCCCATGGTGGCTGCAAGCTCCTGGTGGGGCACCCATCACCCTGGCATCTGGGCAGGGTCACACAACCTTCGGCAGTGTGGGAAACCCTCATCCTTTTCTCTTTTCTCCCACCACCCGTGGGGTCATTTCAATCTAAATCCCACCCCCGCCTGCTCCCCTGGACCCCCAGGCCCATGTACTTGCTGGTGGCAAGCTCAGCTCCGGCTTTTCCCTACGGCAGGAAGCAATTTGTCAGTGTGGGACGGGGCTGCGTCACGAGCGGCCCCGCGACTGGCCTCGGGGGGAGATGGCCAGCAGCTGGGGGGAAGCCGAGGCAGGCGGGGTGAAGGCAGGGGGGGGTGTGCAGGCTTTGGTAAAAGCAGCCTGAGCTTTCTCACAATCAGCTCTGCTTTTTCGGGGACCCCCTGCTCCGTTGCCGGAGTGTTGCGTCAGGGGTATCACTCTTGCTGTGCTGAGAGTGAGGTGAGGTGACATGCCCTGGGCTGGATGGGGTGGCTGTGTCGGAGACCCCAAACCTCCCATGTCCTCGGCTGGACCCCGAGTACGGGGTTGACCCCTTCTTCTCCCGGTGACTTTGGTAGACCCAAGGGGGGTTTGGTTCCTATAGAGATGCTGTCACCCTGCTTAGCTGCTCGTCCTCGGTGGTGGCGAGGTGGCCCCTGAGCCAGGGGGTGGGTGGGCAGCCAGGCTCCTCCTGTGCAGGTTCCCTGTCACAGACCAGCAGGACCTCAAAGCAGTATGGGCAGCCCCTTCCTTGCTGAGACGCAAAGGGGGACGTTGGGCTGCGATTCATGTCCCCACTGGCTGTGGGCAGCCACTGGTCGGAGGGCCAGCCCTGATGCAGCAGTGATGGCCGTGCTGCCAGCTCTGCTGCCCAAAGCTTTGCAAAGGGGACCTGTGAAGAGGGACCATGCAGATGGCTCAACCCTGTGTAGTTGCTGGGCTGGGCACTGAGGCTCGGCACGTCCCTAAGCCGGGACACCCAGAGCAGCTCGAGGGTCCTCACCCCTCTCCTCTCTCCGCAGGCTGCTGGCACCGGGCTACACCGAGACGCACTACGCTGCGGACGGGCAGGCCGTGACGGTGGCCCCCAACCACACGGTGGGTGCCGGGGAGACGGGGCGTAGCTCATCTCCATTTTTTCGGGGTGCCTTGGCACTTGGGATGATGCCAAAACCCCACCGGGACGAGGCGCGGTGTTTTCGCTGGCAGCATCCCCGGCGCCTGTCGTGGGAGGAATGCAGCAACACGTGGCTCCTGTATCTCTTGGCCGTGATACAGCACCTTGGGAAATAAACACAGGCAGCGCCGGACTCAAGCAGCCCTCACTCTCCCCGACGTCTCCCCACCGGCCATTTGTCACCTTTCCAAGGAGCCGGGTGCGGGACTGTCTGTGTCCTGGGCTGAACTGCCAGAGCCAGCAGCCTCCTGGCTCCATCCCTTCCCTGGTGCAGAGGGACACTGCTCTCCTGGCTGGGAAATGCAAAATGGGTGTTTTTTTGGGATGAGCGCATGGGGTTTGTTACTGCCCAGCCCTGCGTGGTGGTTTCTAACAGAGGTTTCCATTGCCTCTCTCCAGGACCACTGCTACTACCACGGGCATGTCCAGGGCCATGGTGGCTCCTGGGTCGTCCTCAGCACCTGCTCGGGAATACGGTACGGAGCTGTGCCGGGGAGGGGGGCTTGTGGGGCTGATGAAGGGGGGAATGGATCCAGCTGCCCCCTTCCTCTCTGCAAGGAGCCCCTCCGGGACCCCCCGGAGCAGCACCGATGGTCCTGCAAGCCCAGCTCTAGATGCTTCACGGAGCTGATTTTTCCATCGCTCCCCTTCTCCCATCCTTCACCCGACCCCGGGGGCAGGCAGTGCGGGGGGAGAGGCTGTTTTTCTGGCAGAACGAGCTGCCTTCAAGGAAATTTGTCTCTGGAGGAGGCAAGATCCCACGGCCCGCAGCAGGTTCCCCAGAACTGAGCTTCACCCCGTTGCAACCACAAACTCCCATCCCGCGTTCATGTGGACTGTCCAGCATGGAGGTTTTAATGCTACGGATGTATTAGCTCATAGGGCTGTATTGACAGAGACACCCACCTCTTGCCTCTGCCCCCACCCTGGGTATGGACTAAGCTGAGGTGCAGTGAGTTTGTAGGGCCTCAGCAGGGGCTGGGGGAACCAGAGTGAAAACACCACAGGAGCCATTAGGGGCTGCTCTCCATTGCCAGGGGACTGATAGTGCTAAGCAGCAATGCCAGCTACTACCTGAAACCCCTGGGGACCCCCGAGCCGGGCCACCACATCATCCACCGAGCAGAGCACTTGCCCATCCGAGCTGGGACCTGCGGCCACGGCGACGATTTCGGGAGCAGCATCGCTGACATCGCTCGGCTCTTCCAGCCGATGCACCACCGGGTAAATGCATCCTGGGGTCCTTTGCTCACGGAGGGGCAGAGGGCTGGGAGCGGGGCTGGCTGCACCCCTGCTAAATGCCCACAGCTTGTGGCGGGGTGCCCGTCACCCTGGCGTCTGGGCAGGGTTGTGCGGGCAGATGGGGCGTGAGGGGTCTGCGTGGGCAGCTTACCTGGTTTGAGTTTGGGCAGGAGACCTCAAAGGGAGGACACGTGGGTTGGGTACCGGTGCTGTGTCGTACAGTACGGGACACGGTATGAGGTGACATTGGGAATTGCACTGTAGCCACTCAAATTTTCCTTCTTGCCTCGTGCCTCAGTTTCCCCTCTCAGCTGTCCTTCCTGAGCAGCCCTGTGGTGTCTGGGAAGTCTGAGATGCCCAGAGCCGTGGGCTGCCCACGCCTTCGCTCCTCTGAGCCTTGCTGTCTCTCTTGCAGGTGAAGAGAGATGCCTGGAGGACCATGAAGTACATGGAGCTCTTTATCGTTGCGGATCACACACTGGTGAGTGCTGGCGGGTTGGGGGTGGGCAGAAACCCGGTCCCCTGCCAAAAAGCTGGGACCCCTCTCTGTCTCCCTCCCTGCTTTTCCTCCGGTGACCCTTCCCCATCCCCGTCTCTCTGCAGTACAGGAACCAGAACCTCAACCTGGGTCATACCAAGCAACGCATCGTGGAGATCGCAAACTATGTGGACAAGGTAATGGCTGGCGAGAGGGACCTGCTGGTCCCTCATGACCACCTCCATCATTCCCAGTGCATGTGAAAGCACCTGAGCTTGGGGCCAGCCCGGTGGTGGCCCTCAGGGACTGTCCCCATGTCACTAGGGCTGGGAATTGAGATGGCAGATGTGAGCAGGCAGTGGAAAAAGCTTTGCCACCCATCGGCTGAGCTGCAGCAGCGAAGTGTACGCTGGCTCTCGCCCTGCTGTGGTGATGGGGATCAATGCGGGCATCCTTGCCACAAGGAGGGACACGTTTAGGTGTTGTCAGCTGATGGATGGCATCGTGGCACCCTGACTGGTTCCTGTGCCCATGCCTGTGCCTGTAGAACTCATGCTTGCAGGTGGATTTGGGACAAGTGTGTCCCCGAGTCTCCTAGCTGGAGGGAAAGCATGGAAACCCACCAGCTGAAATGCCGTGGCAGGGATGGAGGATGTCCCCATCTCCTCCATCCCTGTCCCCTCCGTGCAGTTTTACAGGTCGTTGAACATCAAGGTAGCCCTGATCGGCCTGGAGGTGTGGACGGAGCGGGACCAGTGCGCTGTGACCAGCGACGCCAACGCCACGCTGTGGTCCTTCCTGCAGTGGAAGAAGGCGCTGAGGTCACGTAAGAAGCATGACAACGCCCAGCTGCTGACGTAAGCACCCTTATGGACCCGGGGATGTTGGGGCAGGGGGTTCCCAGCTCGGACCAGGGTCTCTGAACCACCCCTGGGGTGCTAACTGCCCCTCCGTTCTTCTTTCTGGTCAGGGGAAAGACGTTCAGGGGGACAACCATCGGCATGGCCCCTCTGGAGGGGATGTGCAGCGCGGATAACTCTGGAGGCGTCAGCATGGTAAGAGGGGCATGGGGATCCCTGCTGCTTCTCCCAGGCCGGGGGACCCCATCGCCACCCTGTCTTGCTGGGGTTCTTCACGGGCTTGGAGGACCAGCCATCGGGGGTTGGTCCTGGGATGCAACCTGAGAGTGAACGATGATGCTGGTAGCCCATTACCCCTCTCAGACGTTGGCCAAGAACTAAGGAGGGTGAGAAGGGGCTGGTTTAAAGGTCACCTGCGCCATGTACACCCCCAGCTTGCAGCTGGGATCTCCTGTGTTGCTTCTGCCCCTTGTATTGAATAGTCCCTGTTTGTTCCCTGCTTGCGCTTGCTGGTTTTTTAGGGTCATCTCTGCCCCAGATAACTCTTATCTTCTTCCTGATGGGGTGATGGTGGCCCTGGTCACCTGTACTTCCTAGGCAGGGTGGTGGCGTGGGGCACCAAGGTTTCTCATTTTTGAGGTGCTCCTTCCAAGCCCTGGGTTTTCAGCAGTTGGCTCCAGCAAAAGAGCTTCCCAATAGTCCCATGCTGGACTTTTAGGACACCAAACCCCACTTCTGCCATGAATCCTCCTCCATCCCTCTCTCTGTCCCTCCCACGGGACCCAGCTGCAATCCCAGGAACGTTGTGGTCCCTCCGTCATCCCAACCCCATTCCCTGCTGCAGCATCACCCCTCTTCATCACTCCCGGCTGCTGTGCTGACGCATCCCCCATCCCTATACAGGACCACTCGGAGCAGCCCGTTGGAGCAGCCGCCACTATGGCCCACGAAATCGGCCACAATTTCGGCATGAGCCACGACAGCATGGGCTGCTGTGTGGAGGCCACCCCGGAGCAAGGTGGCTGTGTCATGGCAGCGGCCACCGGGTAAGTGGCGGTGGGGATGCGACGCAGCCCCGAAGCTGCCCAGCAGGTTGTGGATGCTGTTTGCAGCTGGGTGGGCTGGGGAGCGGGGAGGGGATCCTGTCCCGCAAGGCACCGTTATGGGTGCAGTGCCCCGTTGCAAAGGGGGACCCGGATGGTTGTCCTCCTCCCAGTTTGCCCTGCACATCCCAATTCCCTGGAGCAGGAACATTCCGGAGCCTGGGAGCAGGCAGGGCTGGTGGTCTCTGAGGGGTAGCAGAGGGGTAGCAGCCCCATCCCAAAAGAGCCCGGGATGGAAGCAAATGGATGTAATCCGGTAGACATATTACAGGAATCAAAGGCATTTTCCTGTGGTAACCCACACATCAGCATGATGAAATTATTCTTTATTTTAAGACGGGAAGGCCGAGGGCTGCCCAGACCCCGCTGATGCCAGCAGGGACTTAGAGCATCCCAGGGCTGCGGTGGGGTGAGCTCACATCCCTCACCCCACCCCCACTAAATCTGGATGTGGGATGCTCCGGAGTGGCAGTCATTAGCTTTCATGCTCTCTGGCATCCTTCCAGGGTTTGTTTTCCTTTGCTTTTACCCTTTAATTCGGCCCAAAGCTGTATGAAATTCAGCTGGTTGGTGCCACTTTCTCTTCCAAAGTTCTTCTCCCACTGGGTTTTCCAGCTCCCGACCATACAGCCATCCCAGATTTCCCTGCACTGCAGAAAAGCAGCTGTTTATTCCCCGTTATTTGAACCCACCCACTCTTCCAATTAATAAAACCCAGTCAAAACCCACAATGTGGTGCCAGGGTGTTCCCAGGCTGTTTTCCTGTGGTTCTCAGGGCTGTCGGACTGCGGTGCTGACCCCATGGAGTTTAGTCTCTGCCTAGCTGGATTGTGGTGGGGAAAAGCACCGGCTTTCCAGGATGAGGCAGTTGTGCACTTGTTTGTTTAGTTATCTTAGTAATTAATTATCCTGCCCTCACCCACCAGAGCTGGATACACTGGTGCAAAGCACTAGCTGGTGCTGGTGCTCAACTCAGTCAAAGCTCTCCAAGCTGTGACATATCTTCCTTCTTATTTTTGCTGAAATACTTTTTTCCCCACGTGAGTAAGAAACACATTTTTGACTGTCTTCAGCCTGTCCCTATTTGCAGCTTCATGTACCATTGCATGGCTATCTTTATGTGCTCACCCTCCCATAACTTGAATGGACTTACAGCTTTCCCTACAGCTCAAGAGATTTCCCCTAGACCTCAAAAATACTTTTAGAAAAAGCCCTCTGCGTTGTCTCAGAAATGAGATGTCCTAACATGAAATAAATCTTTTTTTTCAGCGATAGGAGGAAATGAAACCAGGACTGAAGCAGAGACTGGTACACAGCTCTGACTTTCTGCTTCCTCCTTCTTAGCACATCACACAAAAAAACCCACAAACTTGTGCAAAATTACGGAATAGCCATGCTCAGAGCTTCTCTAGAATATCACCGTTTCTCTCCAGCTCCTTACAGGAAAGGCCAGTTGGGCCATTGGAGAAATGACCTTACATGTTGTGGGCTCTGATTTTTTTTTTTTTTTTTTCTGCTCAGGCCTTGTGAATGATTTAATATGGGGGGTTTTTTTGTGTTTCTTTTCCATTTTTCTTTAATTTTTTAGAGGATTTTTCTCTGTCTCAGCCTCAGAGTTATTTAAATAGCCCCAAACGTGTATTTCTCATCAGCAGTTCAGTGATAGCGGGCACATATTTAGCAGACATCCTGAGCAGATTGTCACTGCAGATATGAAGAACTGCCTTGCGGTTAGGACGGGGGGGTCTGCGGTGTCCCAGGTGCAGAGGACCAAAGCACGGAGATGACACCTACACCTGCAGCGAGCCGACAGAGCCTGCAGGCATGGCTGCTCGCTGAGCTTTGAGGTTCAGACCATGGGGATCTCCAGTCTCCAAGAGGTTTCTTGCTGGAGGGCTGATGCTCTCGTGGGTGGCGTATAGCAGCTCTGCTTGTCCATCCCATCCCATTCTGGAAAATATTTGGGCTCGGTGTGGTGTCCCCTGGTTGTTAGTCCGGCACTCAGCCATGCGAGCTGGGGTGGGAGGTGTTAGCGGTCTTGGTGCATCTGGCCGATGGTGGCTTCTGCTTTTGGAAGAGTTTGTGCCAGTTTGCCCATGTCCTTATTTCCCAGCTCTGACTGTGGTTTTCCACTCTCTCCTGGTCCCAATTGCCCCGGTTCCCATGCCCCCCCATCTGTCCCCTGCACAGACACCCCTTCCCTCGCGTGTTCAGCTCCTGCAGCAAGAGGCAGCTGGAGAACTACTTCCAGAAGGGAGGTGGCATGTGTCTCTTCAACCTGCCCAACACCAAGGACCTAGTAGTGGGACGGAAATGTGGCAACGGCTTTCTGGAGGAAGGAGAGGACTGTGACTGCGGGGAGGTGGAGGTACGGTGCTGGGTGCTGCATCGCTTTCCCACAGAGTCTTTTGCAGCTCAGCTCAGCTGCTGGATGGCAGGGAGTGGACCATGTGGAGAGAGGTATTTCCAAGGGAAAGGGGTTTGCTCGTCACCACAGGGACTCCATCCTAACGGCTTTTTCCCATCCCATCTTCCTAAATCCATTTAACCTAGTTCTAGCTTTCTTCTTGACTTCACCCTAGAGTGCTCAGGTCTTCCTCATCCCCCTCTGTGCCTCAGTTTCTCCACTGGCAAAATGAGAAGAGCAATGCTGTGATGGGAGGAGAAGGGGCTGGCGGCAGCAGTGGGGAAGGGCTGGAATCACTGACTGTGATGGTATCTTCTTCTCCCCATGCAGGAGTGCACCAACCCGTGCTGCAATGCACACAACTGCACGCTGAAGGAGGGGTCCCAGTGTGCCCACGGTGACTGCTGCCAGAGCTGCAAGGTAAGCCCCCTACCATGCCCACCCATGGGCTGGGCAGGGAGATGCGGCCCCCACCGTTCCCTTGGGACTCATGTGCTGCATGTCCATAAGGTCAGCCCCCCGCCTCCCCGCTCCCCGGTGCCAAACAAGGAGGGTTATGCGTTAACTTGTGTCCGCAGGAGAGTCTCTGCTGGCTGCTTTGTGGCTGGGGTCCAGCCCAGGGATTTGGCTTTATACCTTGACAGCCCCATATAGTCCCACAGGGGATATTATAGATGGTTTATGGCCCCAAGCTGTGCCAGGAGACGGCAGCAATCCCGGTCTGGCCCCTTTGTTGCCACTCAGTGCTGATGTTTCTCTCTCCTCCTGCGGCAGCTAAAGGTGGCTGGGACGATCTGCAGGGAAGCAGCGGGATCCTGCGACCTCCCCGAATACTGCACGGGTGCCTCACCCTACTGCCCGGCCAACGTGTACCTGCTGGACGGCTCGTCCTGCGCCTACGGCGAGGCTTACTGCAACAACGGCATGTGCATGACCCACCACCAGCAGTGCGTCCAGCTCTGGGGACCAGGTGAGTCCCATCAGCCTTCTTGCCACCCTTCTCCGGAGCAGGAGCCACGTTGGGTCTCGGCGCTGTGTTTTCCCGTGGGGTCCCCGTGGTCCCTGCCCGTGGGGCTGGAGGGTGGTGGATGGAGGGGTTGTGCTGTCCCCATGGAGGGTTGGGGTCTGCATCCGTGGGGCTGGCGTGGAGGGCTGGCGGTGCTGTGCACGCACGCTTACAGGTGCTTGGTCCTCTGCTGTGCCCGTCCACCCACTGCCTATGGCTCCCACACTGCATACACCCATACATTACATAAAGCCCCCATGCTGCATGTGACTCCATATGCTGCAAGTGACGTCCGTGCTGTAGCGCGTCCCATACGCTCCATATGGCTTCAGCACCGCATGCAGCTCATACGCGGCATAGGCTGTATACGGTCTCCTCGCTTTAGTTAGCCCGTATTCCGCATATGGCCCTCACACTGCCTGCAGACCCTATACTGCATGCAGCCCATAGGCCATATGGCTCATAAGGTGTACACGGCCAGATGCTTCGTATGGTTACGCACTTCATATGGCTACGTGCTGTATAGAGCCACAGACTGCACACAGCCCCCGTGCTGCGTACGGCCCCCATTGCATACGGCCGTATATCCTCCGTATGGCAATCTGCTGTGTATGGCCCCCAGCTGCATACAACCCCGTGCTGCATAGGGTCCCCACACTACCTATAGCCACGTGCTGCAGCCTACAGCCCCCATACCCCCACTCCATACCCCGCTTGCACCTACGTACACCCCCACTGCTCCCACCCTGTACAGGGCACATAGAGCCAGCCCCTGTGGGTGCCCCCAGGAGACTTGCAGCAGGCACAGGGGGGAATCCTCCCCCCTCCCCCAGGACCAAAATGCTCTGCGAGATCCCCAGAGAAAAGGGGATTTCACCCCTCTTGTGCTGTTTTTGGCCTGGCACCTGCAGCAGCAGCTCTCCGGGAGACTTTTCCATGGTGTTTCCTCCATGAGCATCCAGCTGCTGCTCCCACTTTCATTATTTCTCCCTGCTGGCTGCTTTCCCCATCCCATGCGGGACCTTTCCTCCCTCCCTGCAGGTGCCTGGCCGGCCCCCGACGCCTGTTTCCAGGACGTGAACATGGCTGGCAACACCTATGGCAACTGTGGCAAAGACAGCCAAGGGCGCTACGTGAAATGCGACAAGAGGTGGGTGCAGCACTGGCACCTGTGGGTGCCACATCTCCTCCTCCTGCACCCACAGTCCCCTGCTGCCCACCCCTGTGAAGGAACTGGCAGGGTCCTACCCCAACCTGCTGGCATCACCCCTTGGGCCAGCTTCATTTTGGACCTGTGGAAGACACCAGGTCCTTCCTGGGCTCAGTCCCCGTCACTGCTGGGAGGCTGTCCCACCATGCATCACCTCCCAGCCCAGTCTGAAGGGAAGATCAAAGACAGCATCAGCAGGAGGTGCTATTTAGGGAGCATGTGCTCTCCAGTATTCCCAGTTAGACCAGGGATGTTAGAGGAAGCCCCCCTGCCTGTTCCCTCCAGCATTTCTCTGTGCTGTCCATGGTTTATGTAAGTCCTTTCTGAACGTGCTGAGCCGTAAATTCAGAAGTTGATGAGCCAGCAGGCACTGGGGCAGGGGGGGATGGGACAGGGCGGGTGAGATAGCTGGTACCCACATATATATGGCCCTCACCTTGGCTGTGCCCCACTTCTAGGGATGCTATGTGTGGCAAGATCCAGTGCCAGAGCTCAGCTAAGAAGCCCCAGGGGACCAACACTGTCTCCATCGACACGACCATCCGCTTCAATGGGCGGGAGGTGAAGTGCCGAGGCACCTACATGTACACCGCAAAGGATGATGAGGAAGATCTCTCCGACCCTGGGCTGGTGATGACGGGGACGAAATGTGGAGATGGGATGGTGAGTACCTCTTCCTAGGGCTGGGGTCTCTTACAGGAGATCATCTCCTTGGCTCTTATCCCGGCTCCAGTGTGGACATTGGCTCTTCTCTGTGTTACAGCCGGGACATGGGACGTGGTTCCCCTCAAGCTTGCAGACATTACTTTGATGACATCTCACCCAGGGCGTTTCTAGACATCACCAGATGCTTGTGTGTAGGCCACCAAGTTCTTCTCTCCATGCTTCTTTACTGATTTAATGCATAGTGGAGCAACCCCAACACGAATTGCATGCCCCAGGACTTGATGGAAGAGGCTTCCTCCTATGAATACATTGTTTCCCAAGGGAAAGCTGTGTTAGGAATCAAGACAGCAGATCCAAACAGATGCTGCTAACTGAGTATTAGTCTCTTTTACAGCCCCTGCATCTCCTAGTACTTTACAGAGGGTCAGTTCAGCTAAGGAAGGGCAGAAAGCCGGTAGACAACACGGTAGCAGGGATGTATGCCAGACATAGCTGGCTGTGGATACATGGCCTTTGCTATTTGGCATTCTAATTGTGAAATTTCCATCCCAGTTTGGGATGGAAGGCCAGAATGTTGACATTTTCATGGGAAAGGATGGCTGGTTTTGAAATCCAGTGTCGGTTTTTTTGGCTGGGGCCTGTGTTTTAGAGCCAGATGGGAAATGCCTTCTCCAGGAGCTGCCAGGTGGGTTGTCAGGGAAGGGGGGCGGGACTGGTGGTCCCTGGTCTCCGTTGAGCCATCCTGGATAGGGGAATGGCAGAGGTTTCCTGGGCTGTGCTGAGAATTGGAGTGAAACGTATTGATCTGGAACAAGACGATTTAATGAACCTGCATTTTTCAACAGACAACATCCTTCCAGAGGACTCCCATCTGTGAAGCCAAAATATCACTGTCCCCCCTCTCTCGGGTCTTTCTCTAAGCTCAGCTTCTTGGCTTTCTCTCAGGTTTGCAAAGATCGCCGGTGCCAGAATGCCTCCCTTTTTGAGCTGGAAAAGTGCGTTTCCCGGTGCAACGGCCATGGGGTGAGTTATTGCCCGAGACCTACAGCAGGCTCCTGAGATGAGCACAGATTCTTAAGAAAAACCAAGTGTCTCCCCCAGGGATGAGCCTTGCAACGCAGTGGGCATCTGCTCTTCATAACTCTCTCATGCATCAGCTATGGGTGCAACTGAGCCGAGATCTTTTGCTTACCCGTGTCCAAGTTAGAGGAAGAAGATCATTCGTGATGTAAGGACCATCTGCAAAATTTGGATCAGGGTCCAGTTTGAACTGGAGAGTGTTTAGAGCTCAGAGCAGGTGCCTGTTCCTTCAGAGCAAAGCAAGAGTCAGAAACACAACTGGGACTGCAAAAAGGCAGGGCAGTGGTTCAGTGAATAGAAAGAGCCACCTTTGTCCAAAGCTTAAAGGCTACAAAGAGCTGACCTCTGCAGAACGCAGGGCTTTGTCAGGTAAGGCAACAACAGTGCTATGGCTTAATGGAAGATCCCAAGGGGAAGATGCTTAACAAACCTCTAGCCTAATGCAAAGTATTAAGGGCATCAGGCTTGTCTAAGTCAAGTGGTGTGAAAACTGAGGGTGTAAGATACCTGTCTTCAAGGTTTCTGCAAAGAGCAGGGAAATAAAAGTATCACCAGGAAAGGATCTCTGTAGAGTGCAGTCACAGATTTGAGGGCAACACAGACATGATCCAAGTGATGTTCAAGGGGTGAATATTGGCAGGGGTTAAGCTCCTTCAGCCCAGAGTCCTGCCACTGGTGGTCTGCTGTTGTCTCCACCATACAGACCATCATTTCCATACATCCCGTGTGGTCTCCAACTCTCCTTCTCTCTGCAGGTCTGCAACAGCAACAAGAACTGCCACTGCGATGCTGGCTGGGCTCCCCCCTACTGTGAGAAGCCAGGCTTGGGCGGCAGCGTGGACAGTGGCCCTGTCCAGCGCGACAGTGAGTCCCGGCTTCTTGTCCGCTGTCTTGTGATGCTGTTGGTGATGTTGTGATGCCATGAGAAGGGGAAATGGGGTGATAAAGCTGCTGTGACAGCTCTGCTCCCAAATGGGTCCGTTCAGGCGGACTCACAGCCTGTGCCCAGCTCTGGTTGCTTGGTGGCCACCTGTTTTTATCAGCAGCCACCGGATGGTACTGCTTCCTTTTTGGAGGTGTGATCAGCAATGATGTCTCTAGCTTGGGTGGCCGGGAATGGGTAGATGGGACTGATATTTGCATTGAGTGGAGCTGGAGGCTGCTGGCCCTCCCAGCTCCGCACTCATCCTTGTGCTTTTTCTGCCAGATCATGAAGCCATCTTAATAACCCTTCTGCTCATCTTCCTGCTCTTCCTCCCGGCCCTGATGATGAGCATGTACTTTTGGTACCGACGGGAGAACTCGCTCCTGAATAAATGGATAAAGGAGATGAGGAGGAGGAGCCAGGAGGCATACAGGTGGGTGATGTGTCCTAAATCTCTTCTCTCTTGAGGACCCAGTGGGACCCCAAACCCTTGTTTTCTTGCTACTGGCAGCATCCAGCCTGGTAGGAACAGTTGTTGGGGAGCTGGTGGTGCACAGGGCCTGTTTCAAAGTGGCATGAGACCTAGCTGAGATATGAAGAGCTCTCTCCTGGGACAATCTGAGGCTCTTAGCTCTCCCATGAGCAAAGGACAGGGATGATCAGTTGGACAGGACAATCCCAGAGAGTGATGACGAAGGTGGCCTGGTACCAAGGAGCTTTCTTGCCATCTGCTCCTAGCAGGCTGCAAGAGCTGGAAGGGCTCTAAAGAGGTGCTGAATTTAGATATTCTCATTATTTCACCTCCCAGTACAGGTATACACACACACATACCTCAAAGCCCCTGCAATAATTTCAGAAAAAAGCCCAGAACCAAACAACCTCCTTCATTACCCTCATTAGCTCAAGACAGACTTGTCATCCCTGCTCACCCAGCACTGCAAGACTGTCTGTTAACAATCTGTTAACAGAGACAGGATCTTGCTGACGTGCAGCATTTTGGGAGGCAGCTGTTGCAAAAATGGTTGCTTTATTTTGCCATCTGTGATTTACGTTTGTGATCCTGGGCAGGAACAAAACCTTCAGTCGAAAGTCAAACAGTGGCCATCCCAAAGCTGCATTCACCTTGCGGAACATTTCCACCTCCAGCCACACTAATAAAGTAAGTAATAACTCGCCTTCCAGGTTTGCTTTCCCTCCCTGAGACTTGATACTTGTGGGTGGTCACATCTACCTCTAGCAACTGGGCAAGCAACTGGTACTCCGTGCTGGTTTTGCATTGTGTCTACACTGTGTGCCCTTGATCGGTAGTACACATCCCTCCTAAAAGTGAGTCTGTTGAGCTCTGCTGCTCAAAAAGACCCCAGTGATTGCCAGGAGCCTCCGCTGGGAAATTGCCCGTCACCGTGGCAAAGCTTTGCAGGGGCTCTGCAATCCTGCTGATGATTTTGTGCTGGGTCTCTGGGGAGGCAGATGCTTCTGCTGCTGGTTGTGTCAGCTCTGGTGACCTTGGGATGGGTAAGCCCAGGGCTGAATTTAGGAAGAATTTTAGGTTCTTTAGCCACAGACACAGTGGCTGAGAGCAGGGCAGAACGGATGATGTCTCCCATCTCTGTAATTTAGTCTGGTATGGATTCACCAGAGCTGGCCCTGGTCCAGATCTCCTGAGCTCAGCACCTTTCTCATCCCTGTGTGCTCTCATATGGTTGGCGAGCAGCAAACGTGTTCAGCTTTTGGGCAGGATGGTAAAAGTGGTGGTGCCAGAAAGTGGAATAAATACCCAGTACTCCTCCTGCAACTCCCTAGCACTCAGACCTTGAGGGGACATCTGCTTTTCAGCACCCAGGAAAACCCAAGATTTTCCTCCGTACTTCTGCTTTTCTCGTCCCTGCAGGCAACGCGAGCTGCATTCCCCCCCAAACCCAATGCTCACCAACCTGGCTCCCAGCCTGTCAATGTTGTCCACCCTCTTCGTCCGGCTCCCCACTCCATCCCTTCGCGCCCGAGAGACCCCAAGCCTGCCAGGCCACCTCCGCCAGTCAGCAAATCCCCCATGGTCCCCACCAAAACAGTTGTCTCCCAAGCTAAGCTGCCGCCTCCGAAGAAACCTCTTCCCTGCAGCCCCGTGAGGACCCCACTGGTGAGCTTTGCTTGTTGGCTGTGCTTTTCTTACAGACTCATAGAAATTCCCTGGGTTTTGGCTGCCTGTGGCTCTTTTGCGTTGGACACTATTAAGGAGCTCCCACACCACCCTAAGAGACGAAACTGTGGCAATGGTGAAGAAAGCTCATTAGATAATGAGAATATTTTAAGGTAGTTTGGGTGTTGTTACGTGCTTTGAAGCATCTCAGCTCTGCAGCAGGGGAGAGAGGTTTGTAGGAGGTCATTGGATGCTCCTCCAAGGATGTTGTCTCTCCCCATATATTTTGTGATCCCAGGTCGTCCCAAAGCACCAGCCCCCTCGTCGGCCACTGCCTGGAAGTCCTTTTCTGGCCAAAGAGCTGCCTCCTGCACATGGACAGACCCTGCTGGTCATGGTCCCTCCTACCAACTTCAAGGTGTCGGGTACAGGTGCCATGAGCCACCCCACGAGGCCATTAAAGTAAGTTGAGAGAGCAGTTGAGCTATCTCCCAGCACTACTGGGGTCCTGCAGGTGGACAAAGTGGAGGGTCTTGTGGATCACATCTCGGTGGGACCTTCCAAATGTCACTGTGGTGTGCTCTGGTCTGCCCCTCATGGTGTCTTCACCGTGACCTGGGTTTCTCCTGCTCCTCCCCGATATGGCTGGCGTGTACAGGTCAGGCTGCTGACGAGCAGGAGAAATGCTCTGTGCTGTGGGCTGTGTGGGTCTGTACCCGCTGCTGTAGATACAGAGGACTTTGAAGCCCACCAGCTTTGAGGTAACTAACTGACCTGTAGGGCATTGGGGATCTTTGGTACGCAGCATCTGGGGGCAGCAGCAACAGGCAGAAAGGAAGTCAGAAGATGTCCCAAATCATGCTACCTGGGGAGCAAGCACAACCAAAGTGTTTGTCCAGCTGGGGACCCTACATACATAAACAACCCTGTGCCCATGCTCGCTCTTGCATGGTACAGGAGCCTGCCCACCCGAGCAAGGTACTTGTGGGTGTCTGGGGTCTGCAGCCATGCCTTCACCTGTCAGGATCCCAGAGAGTTTAGCCGAAGTTGGCCAGTGGTGACCAAGGTTGGGACTTTGGGTCTCATAGGGTCCTGATGGGTTAAGGGAGATGCCATCCTTTGGTGAGTGCATATGGCCCCTTGTCCCAGAGCATGGAGGGGGCTGTTGGTGAGCTGCTGAGGGACAGTGGAGTGAAGGGATGGACATTGATGCTGTCTTTCGTCTTTCCTCCCTACAGACCGATGCCACCTCAAAGGTGAGTCACAGACACTGCAGGACCATGGAGGGGATGGTCTTTGGTTAAGTACTGGGCTGGCACCCAAGAGAGTGGGGATTAAATGTCCCCCTTCCCAGAGGCTCTTAGGTGAGCAGGATATAGTCCCTCTGGGTACCCAAGCAATAGCAGGGCTTGGGCACCTGTGGCCAAGGGAATGGAAGACACGGGCTTTCAAGTTTGGAGCTGGGAGATTCAGTCCAAGTCCTTTACAACATCACCACGACTTTCAGCTCTTGCTATGTTGCTAAATCCTCTTGAAATAGGTCAGTGGAACCTCAGGGGATCGTGCTTGCATCTGCTTCTGCTAGCCAGGCTTGTGGGCCATATCCAGCCATGGAGAGAAGGCACCATGCTGGACTGGAGTTGGTCCTCATCCCCAGATGGTCTCAAGTTGCGGCAGGGGAGGTTTAGATTGGATCTTAGGAAAAATTCCTTTACTGAAAGGGTTGTCAGGCATTGGAACAGGCTGCCCAGGGAAGTGGTGGAGTCACCATGTCTGGAGGTATTCAAAAAGCACGTAGACAGGGCACTGCAGGACATGGTTGAGTGGGCATGGTTGATGGTTGGCCTCGATGATCTTAAAGGTCTTTTCCAGCCTAAATGATTCTATGATCTGCTTTGCTGATTACTGCTTTGACACTCTTGGGCCATTTTAGGTTCCTATGTCTTTTTAACTGCCACCACAAGGAGGCTGAATATGCCCCAAAATTTCTCAGTGTAACTCAATCCCTATAGCTCATCTCTTCTAGTAGATAAAACAGACCTGTTCTGTGGTCCCGAAAGAGAAAGATTTGGCCCATCCTGGCAGGGCCAGTCTTGTGCCAGGGAGCAGGACGTGCCCATGTCCTGGTCTGGATTCATTACTTGACATCACCAACATGGTAAGAGAGGGCCAGGGAACTGTTTTCTTTCCTAGATGGATGAGGTAAGGGATTTCATTATTCCCGGGATGGACTATAGGATCCATATCAGATTGGTTGTTTTGGTGAAGTCTCTTGGTAGTGCATGATCCACCTTGGCTGTTTTTGGGAAGCTGAGAGCAGTAACCCCTTCAGAGACATGGTTCCTGCAGTTGGTGAGCTCACAGTTCTCACCGCTGGTTACTGCCTGGTACCACCATATGCTTTAGTGGACTTTGCATCAGGGTTTTGAGGGTATGCCAGAGGAAAACACCTCAAAGTGATACAATTTGGGGTTGTATTTTTGAGAGAGGCCATGGGTGACCATGACAGTCCCAGGTCCCCTCTGGTCTCAGGGACAGCAGCTGGTCTGTCTTCCCTGAGCTGTGGAAGGGTGGTTGTGGTGGATGCTTGGTCTCTGCACTTGAATGAGTTGTCTCCTTTCTCTTTCTTATCGCTTTAGGCCAGTCCCAACCATCAAATTCCAATCAACCTCCTTCCCCTTGAAGAAGTGACAAACCAAGGACACCTTAAGCCCATCCTTCCTGAGCTGGCTCTCCTGATTTGCACTGCTGCTGGCGACAGGGGTCTTTTATTCCTCTCTTGTTTTATTTGTCTTTTGATACCAGAGGACTATTTTTATAAGACAGAATATGTATTCAGCACAAAAACTGTAGTGGTGGGGGGAGGAGAAGGGAAATTGGTACCATGACATAACTAAGGGTTGGGGTGGGCTGGCGGTGGGGTTACCACAATGGAGACTCCACCGCAGCTCCTGGCATCGCTTCCTTGCCAATTTACCCCCCAGCTTTAGTTTCTTCTTGACATTGCACATGGGCTGGGCTGGGGTGACTTGGGGGTCAAGGGAACATCCAACACTGACTTAAGATGTTGACAACAGTGGCAGCGAAAGCCGTGTAATATCCTTCTAGCTACCTCCTCCTTCTCCTCCAGGTCTGGTGAGAGCCCCCCACCCCCCACCCCATTGCCACCAGAGTTCAATGCTGGGCAGTCTCCGGGGAGACATTTGCCATGAGAGAAAAGTGGTTTCCAGTTTGGACTGTGCCATGCAGTGCTGGGACATTTCCATGAAGGATGCAAGTTCTCAGGCTCCTCCTGCCTGATTGCACAAGAAAAAACAGTGACAATTCTGGGCTCATACCTGGAAGGAGAAGCTGTCTGGGAAACGGTTAAATGTCTGAAGTGCTGGTGGCAGCTGGTTACCAGGGTGCTTTCAAGGGGCTCAGGAGCCCTCCATAAACATTACATGTTCCTTGCTCCTGGGGCAAGCCCAGCAGCGGCTCTGTGAGCTGCTAACACTCTGCTGTCCAAAGGGGGAAGGAGCCACAAGCCAGGAACAAGAGCGGGAAGACCTCCTGCCTGTGTCATTGGCTTGCCCAAAGACCTTGGCCAAGCCATTGCATTTCTCTGTGCCTCAGTTCCCCCCATCTGTAAAATGGGGGGTAATACCTACCTCACAGGGGTGTTGTGAGGTTTAACAAACTGATGTCTTGAAAGGGCTTTACAATCCTCAGATGAAAGGTGCTGTTGACCTGCACAGTATTATACCGTGCCACTTTCCTATGACTTGACATGCGGCTCTGTCAGGGTCTGAAATGAGAACAAAGGCTTTGTACAGGCCTCTGGCTCCTCCGGCTCTTTTGTTGCTCAGAAGTTCCCTGACCCTTTAGACACCAAGGTCTCTGGGTCTCCTACCACACTGGTGCAAACAGATCCCTGGAGCCCCTTCTGTTAGCCCTTTAACCTGGGATCATTCAGTCCAACTGTGTGTGACATGTCAGCTACCCTGGGGTAGATCCCATCTGACCTGGGCCACATCTATTTGAGGTGTGTCCAACCAATGTAAAGGTTATTCACGATGTAGGCTCAGGAACAACCCTCAGGAAACTGTTCTGGTGTTTCATTATGCCCAGTGTTACAAAATGGGCTACTAATTGCAGGTTCTGGTTAAGGCCACCTTAACCTAAGCTGTCCTTAATCTCTTATGATCAGGCTTTGTTTTTTAGTCTTTGGTCATGCACATGGATCTTCCCTGAAGCATCTCTGGTACCTCTATATCTTTCGTGGTTGGTAGATATCCAGGTGGGATCTAGGATCTAGCACCTCCTCTTGCTTTGATAACAAGTCACAAAATCACAGAGTCATTTAGGTTAAAAGGGACCTCTTGAGATCATCCTCAGATGGCCTTCTGAGGACAGGATAAATAAACTGGTCCCTAAACCTTCCCAAGGTCCCATTCTTTTCAGTGATCTCCCAAGAATTTCTGACATGGTCATATTTGAGGAAGAGCCTATGGAGCTCCTGGAAAGGGGAAACGCTGCTCCCTGCCTGTGAATGACCTCCCTTCTACTGCCCGGTATAGGTGTGTATTGGGTCTGGCTGAGATGGAGTGCAGAGCTAGGACACGCACATTCGGGGTCTAAATTTGAGATACTCAGGATAGAAAGGAATTGATAGAAACTCCTGCTTTGTGATCTCGGGGATCCTGTAAAGATGTACTGGTCTAGGGCTCTGCTCAGCAGCACAGAGTAAGTACTCAAAAGATATTTTCACCCTTCTCAAAGACCGTTTCTCTGCCTGGGAGATGTCCTTGCACGCACCAGCAGATTTTTCTTGAGGCAGATTGGTTGTGCCATGGTGCAGAATGACCCATCACATCCCCAGGCAGAGTAGCAGTGCTGAGACCAGCCCTCCCAGTCCACGTGCCCAGGCCAATCTAGCTCCTCTGCCCTTGAGCTGCAAGCTGGCTCCCTGCTTGGAGTGGAGGTATGAGAAGATGGTAATTTAGGGGTGATGCACCATGGTCTGTTTGCTGGCTTTGTCTAACCTGAGATGGTCACAGGGAGCGCAGATGGGTGATGGCCACCCTGATGCATCCACAAATGTAAGAGGTGGCCTGTGGTCCGTGGGATGGACAGGACTTGAGGACGGGTTAGAGAAATTCATCGACCCAGGCAGGGCTTTTCGGTGTCCAGGTGACACTAGATGGCAGCAGATGACCATGAAATCCTCTGCTCAGCCTCCCCTCTGAATTATTGCTGGGATTTCCAGGGACCAGATCCCCAAGTGCATCTTTTTTCCTTGCTCTTTCTCCCCTGCCCCATCATCTGCAAATCCATTAAAAGCGTGAGCTGGACATGAAAGCTGCCGAGTGCCTCTAATGACTTGTTGAGCTTGCAGTCCGTCCAAGTGGAGCTTTCCCGTTTAAAAAGGGGTCTGCTGCCAGTTTGGGTACCTTTGGAAAATGACAGTAGGAGAGCTGAAAAAACCACACCGTGTCTTCAGTATCAAAGGCACCTTCTTGGCTAACGGAGCCTTGCTCCAACAGCATGTGCTTGGTGAAGGGAAAAGGGGAAAGCTCCCATGGTGGCGGTCCTGGATCAGTCATTTCACTGAAACCTGGTGGCACTGAAACGTGAATCATGGTCCCATCTGCTCCTTAAAATGTCTTTCAGTCTCCCTAAGGCTTGGAGGGGTGGGTGTGGGATAGAGGGTCAGACCACTTTACCTTCATCACCTTGGCGTTTCTGGGTGCTTGTCCCAGCTTTGCTGCTGTACAGGCCAACTCATACATCATGTCTGTCCCTGTATGCACTTTGAGGTGGAGACCAGCACCAGGGTGAGTACACTGAGTGCTGTAACCTGCTTTAGCCCATCCGCATTTTTTGGCACTGGCCTGGATGTCTCTTGCGACAAAATTGTCCACAAAATGCGGCATCTGCTGGGAGGTTGGACCTCACCATTTCCCCTCTGGTGAGGTAAGGGAGAACCCGAGACCATGATTACAGAAGTGTGCTGAAACTCTCCACCTCAACTGAGGTCTTGAGCAAGGGCTGAGGCTGAGAGGCTCAGGCTCATGCTTCGCTGGTGGTTTGAGCAGTCCCTTTGCATGCACATTTCTCATTTATCCAGTGGTACTTGTACTTACCATTTGGCAGAGTTTGTGAGATTGAAATGAGCAAGGAAAAAAAACCTCCTGGCTAGCTGAGGAGAAAGCATCTATATCAAATTCAATGGCTTTAGATTGTACACGCTGGAGGGAGCGTTTTCTTAATTCCCAGTAACATCTGGGAAGACAGGATGGGCCCATCCCCTTGCTCCATCTAGTCCGATATCCAATTTCCAACAGCAACAAGATCCAGACATTTCAGAAGATGGGTGGAGAAAAGCCCAGATCCTTTCATATGTTAACCTGATCCCTGATGGAATCTGGTGTCAGCTCTTTTCTCTGTCCTGGTAAAATCGCCCTTATGTTCTTCAATCCTCTAGTGATGGAGAGCTCACACTGCTCCAGGGAGCATCTTCCTATGCCTTCCTCTCCATGGTACAAATGTTTTCTTCAGCTTTGGTCTGATTTGCCAGTCTCCATCTTCCTCCTGCACTGACATGCTCCAAGTCCTGTGCAAATGACATGGGGGAGAAGGTAAGTTGGGGTAACTTGGGCGAGTCTTCTCCACCAGTGCCTCTTTTTCTGTGCAGCTGCTCTTCTCTTATTGTGTCTCATCACCATCAGCATTCTTGCCAAGACTTCTGGGGTCCCTGCACACCAGGCACTTTGCTAACAGCAAAACTGAGAGCTCGTGATCCAGCCTAGTATGAAATTAGTAGGGGCCCCTGGGTTTTCTGGATGCTTTCACTTTTACTGGGGCTGATAAGGGGGTGTAGGAGTGTGCATGGCGGGGTGTTTTTAACATCTCCTAGGCTTCCTTTTAACATGGTGGCCTCCTTTGAATTAAACAGCCAGGTGATATGACAGGCACAGCATCAACCCAGGAGAAAGGTCCTGCTGAGCTGATAGGGCTCATTTGGGCCCATTCTGGTCCTGGAGGTGGCCAAGGAGATGTGCCACTGTAGGGAAACTGCTTGAGTGACAGTGGAGGGGAGGCTACAGCCATCTTCATCTCCATGCTGGCATCTCCACCCTGAGACTGAGCTATTGGTCACAGGCAGACCTGTCCAGGACACTGGGCCTGGGTTAGGTCCTGCATTTGAGGCAGGACTGATGTAGCTTGCTGGGAGGAGGACGCCATGGCTCTGGGGATGTCCGGCCGCAGAATAGCTGCCCCAGCATGTTAATGGGCTCATTGGGACTGGCTGCTCTTCCCTATGGAGCAGAAGCAAACTCAGCTTGCAGTGGGACTCAGGACTGTACCTCCTTGGCCATTTCAGGGGGTCACCATCGCCCACCACACTTGAGATGAAGCTGGCAAGATCTTCTTGCCCTTGGGCAAGTTGTTGCCTCTGTCTCCATGCCTCGGTTCCCCTCAGTTTCTGAAATGGAGCCATCAGTCCTTCATCTGTCCCACCCACGTCCTGTCCTGCCCTGTCACCCTGGGGCACTGGAGCCAGAGCAAGGGGCCAGATCCTGACCCATATGGACTTCTGGCCTGCTTGGGCTCTGCAGGGGTTTCCAAGGGATGAAGGGGGTTGTAGAGGAAGGGCCAAGCAATGGAGGGGACAGGGGAAAGTCCCCAGCAATTGAGTGGCTTCCAGTGAACTTCAGAAATTGGGGGGCTTTTCTGGAGCACACTGGGGAAGTCACCTTGGGACAAGAAGTGTCCTTCTTGGCTCCGTGGAGCCTGAATTTTGAGGTGCACCGAGTTTGCTGTCCTGGCATGAGCCAGGGTCTGTCCCCTGGGATGCAGCATGAGGTGACATTGCTAGTGTAAAATGTAAAATCATCTTCTTTTTATTTTTCTCATTTAATGCTGCATCCTGGGGTGGGAGAGATGAGGGGGATGGACACCTAAACTGGGACAACACAGCTGCAGGCAGGCAACACGCTCACGGGCATACACAGAGCTGCAGGCAGAGAGATGCATGCACAGAGCCAAAGGAAAAAAAAGAAAACCAAAGAAAAAAGGAAAAAAAAAAGGCAGTGAAGCGGTTAATGAAGAGGCTCCTGCAGCCAAGGAAGTTGAACAATTCATCATCTTGCAGAGTGTTTTCTTTCCTTTTACTTTATTTGTCTTTGGCAGAAGACGATTGCTCTCTCCACCCGTTCCTGCCGTTCAGGGACTGATAGCTCTCTCCTTGGAGCCAAGAATGGTCCCATTAAAAATGAAAGTATAAAGCACAGCTTGATTTTAATTCACTGCATCAACATTTCTATATATATGGAGAGAAGGAGAGAAATAAATTTATAATATTATACACGCACATGCTAAAGGCTGAGGTCCTGTTGAGTGCTGTCAGTGAAGTGTTGCCTAAAGCTGATGTCTTATCTCTCTAATTTCCAAGTATTTCTTAAAGAAGTGAGTGTCTTTCAAGTCCCAGCACTATGAAGTACAAAGTGAGCTTGGAGATGGAGCACTTTTGTGTCAGCAGCGACAAAGCAAGATGTGATGAAGCTCTCTCTCTCTCCAACTTTCCTTTCTGTTTTAAATCCTTGCTCAGAGAAACAAATGAAGAAAGCGGTGCAAGTTTGGGCAACGTTTGAAGTTGAGGAGAAGCCCTGCCCCATGGCTTCATGGTGATGTGGCGTCTTGATGCAAAGATACTGCTTCTGCCGTCCACCATGGTTTGAAGACTGTCGGTGAGTGAAGGCAGGGCTGTATCTGGATATCACAGAGCACGTGCAGCGTGCCAGTTTGGGTCCCAGATGCTCAGCTGAGATAATCAAACCAAGACGTTCCAAAGGAGTAAAATTAGGAAGTTGGAGAATGGAGAAGTGGGGGTGGGAACACCACAGCATGGCTTCAAACACACTGCATGAGACCCAGGTATCCAGCTCTTGTCAGCAGATGAGATATATAAATGAAGGAGGAGCTGTTCTGGCCTAATTAGCAAAGACAAACCAAATTATTGCCTTGAGAAACATATCTCAAACCTCTTTCGTGGCCTCCTTTACACAGTGGCCGCTGGTGATATACTATGAGAGTTTTGCAGAGGACAAGCATGACTAACCAGGGACTGAATGGGGCTGACGGTGCCCAGGAGAATGGCCGAATTTGCTATTACTCTCCCAGCCCACACCTGCAGTAAAACGCTGAAGGTCAGGGTGTTGCTCACCAGCCTTCCTACTTGGACAGGGAAAGCTGGTGGGACGCTCGCCCAGGGACAGAGAGCTGTTTACTGCTGCTACTGCCACTTCTTTGGTACCCAAAGGTGCTTTAAAGAAATAGGTATAGGCTGAAATTTCTGTCATAAAGAGATCATTTTATCTTCATTGGATTTACATAAAAATAAATAAAGAAGCTGTTTCAGTCCAAAGTAGCCTCCTGTGACTGAGGGACTTCACGCACTTTGTGGTCCCTAGGCTTGCAGAACAAGGAGCTTTGGTCATGTCTGTGCTTGTAGACTAAAACGTGCTTGGGAATGTTTTGGTGGTCCTGAGGCCGGTGGCACAGAGCAGTCTTCATCTGTGTTATTAAATTCTCCTACCTTCAGAAAAAAGTGGCCATCAGCAAACTGTCTGCTGGGACGATTCATGGGCCATGTAAGTGCCTGACCCCTGCAAGAATCATATAGTGCTTTGTGCTAAGGCCAAACGTGTGTCAGAAAGGACTAACAATTCAGCAGCTCGAGTTCAGTCCACTGTTCAGTTCACGAGTACAGACACAGCTTTTGGGACTAGGCTGAGAAGGAATATATTTCATCTCTGTGGCTCTCCTCAACCAAGGATGGTCCATTATGGCCCTCCTGCTTGTGGCTGTGGCTGGTAGAGAATGGGTGAAGACAAAAGAGAGTCCTTAAGTCATCTTAGACAACATTAGTGCAAAGGACTGATCTGAGAGGTACCTCTGGATGTCTAGATGAGGAGTCCCTGGTGCCAACATCCTCTTTCTTTATGAGAAGCCAGTTATTCCTGTGGTCAGTGATGTATATGAGGAACAAGAAAATGTTAGCACCCTTGCAAGGCCCCTTTCATTTAGGAACAGTCACCTTACCATTCCCAGCTGAATCAACTTGATACAGCTTTTAGACTAATTTTCTAGCAAGGTGTGAATTTACCCTTTTGGATTCGCAGCAAGATTCTTCTACCGTGAAGAAGGGCAGAAAGCACAAGAGGAAGGGCAAGGCAGAGCTTACAGCTGCAGGACAGGACCGACCATGGTAGGACTGAAGCAGAGGGTCTCCAGAGCCTGAGACCTGCTCTCACATGATGGCCTCATCAAGACTTGCTCCGGCTGTGCACAGGTCTTCAGCCATAGCTATATGTGTTGGGGCAGGACCTGAGCTGAGTGTATACATCAGGTCAAACACGCAGGACAGACGTGCAGGTGTCATCCAGGGAACATGTGACAGGAGGTACCTGGTCTCCATTGGACCTGAGGTGACCAAAGGCCAGAGTCCAATCCACCAAGCCATCCTGCTGGCTTTGCTTAGTGAATCCGAAATGAGCCACAGTTTGGAGAAACAGCCCAATTTTCTCCTAGGCATAAAAATAAAGGTGGCTTTTTCAACTATTTTTTCTTCTGCTTAATTTTGTTAGGTTTTCTCCCCCTGCTTGCCCTTTACAGAAAGAAAACCATCACTGCAAGACAAAGTTTAGTCATTCTTGGAGTTTCAAATAATTCCTGGCATGATTTTTTCACCACGCAGTCTCCTCAACAGTGTCTTTCCCAGGAGGGTTTTGCACATGTGAAGCTCTTGTATTGCAAGCATCTCGGGACTGAGTCAAGGTATTATTGTCCATTCCTGTGCTTTGTCTCTACAGGGCTCTGTTCCCAGGCACTTTATGAGCATCAGTCGTGCAGTTTGGTCTTTGCATGTTTTTCGTTTTTATATCAGCAGTGAAAATAGCACAGTTCCCTTTGATGTTCCCTTGGATGGAGCTCTTTGTTTTTTTTTTTTTGTTCCCCTTTTAGAGCAGAAGCAGAAGAAAATCAATTTAAACAAGATGCAGAAAGGTTTCAAAACAGAGTCTTAATCAAGTCAGCTTTGCCTCCGATCTTCCTCTGGCTCAGCTCTGAACCACCCCCCAAACCTGGCAGTTAATGACAAAAGAAAATCAACAATGACACACTTTGAAATCCTTGGCACTGAGTGACATGCACAATACTTTAAAAAAAACCCACCAGACAATTGGCTAGAGAACTTTCTCCATTGAACTTCAAAACCCACAGTGTTTTCTGGGATGGGAAGTGCCTGCTCTTCTTTTCTGCTCTGTCTTGTTAGAGAACAGGCCCTGGAGTACAGTTAAATTGAGCTCTGCTCTATTTTCAGCAGGAAGTCAGGATCTTGTCCAGGACTTGCAGAGCTGAGACTGGGCCATGCCAGACATACAGATGATGCCCTGCAGCACACTGGGAATGTCCTGTGGCAGGGCTGGAGGATGGAAGAGCACAGGTAAAAGTGGCATGACTGCCCTTTTGAGTGTCCATGTGCTAGATCTCCAACACTATTCAGACAAAAGCTTGCTGTAAAAAGAGCTTTGAGACCTGCTGGCCCTTTTTTCTGTGAAATGGTCTTGGTAACTTCACACCTGGTCTGAACTCTGCTACCCGGACCTTGCTAACCTGCAGAGAGCAGAGGTCCTTGGACATCTCTCCAGTAGAGCTTGCAATGCTGATCTTTCCTTGAGAGCCGGGGAATGACCATGGGGTCGCCGGCAACCACCCCAG
The DNA here is from genome assembly GCA_013401275.1 of Pandion haliaetus. Classification (NCBI taxonomy): domain Eukaryota; kingdom Metazoa; phylum Chordata; class Aves; order Accipitriformes; family Pandionidae; genus Pandion; species Pandion haliaetus. The sequence continues at coordinate 187,230 of VYZV01018431.1, read as the reverse complement.
GGCAAGCCCTGCCTCTTATGGGGATCTCCTGGTGCTGCAAAGCTCTGTGACCCTCTGGATGAGACAAGGCACTCTCTTGGTTTGCAGAACGTGAATTTCATCCATTCCCAAGAATTGCAGAGGCGCTACTTGGAAGGGACCTCCATTGGATGTCTGGAGCGTCTGCTCAAAGCCTTTCCTCTTTTTCTTTCCAGGAAAAAGCTGGTGGTGATGGCAATTAGTGTCTGGTCAATTCTAACATCCCTGCCAGCTTCAACAAGGGAGTATCATAAAACCTGGTCCCATGCTGAGTAAGAGCCAGTCCTTCCTTGTGAGACTCCTCAGGGCCCCTTTTGGCCCCTGCTCCGTGAGTGACAGCTATATGTGCATATGTGTGGGTTACACCATTTGCTACGGTCGGGTTATTCCAGCTCCTATGGTGGTGATTCACTTTTTTACCCTCACAGGTCTGCAAACAACACGAGGACTCTGCCAAACGCTGACCCAGCCCCAAGGCCTTGAAGATCTAACACGTTACTATCTTTGCCAACATCCACCTCCAGAATAACATCACGCTCGAAGTCTTCATGACTCTAGGGCTGATTAAGCCTCTGTCCCAGTTATTTCCCTCCTTACAAGCACACGACAGGAGTTACTGCGTTTAGGACCCTGCTTGCTTGCCCTGCCCATGAAGGAGGGCCGAGCAGACTGTGCAAGAACTGATGCGAGGTGGACTCTGTACTTTCTCCTTGATCCCTAATGACCAGCAAAACTCTGCCTGGAGTGAAAGCACGAGACGGATGGTTTGCAGGAGAATACCAATTTTGATGATTATACACTGCACCGACATACCATCAGAATAACAGGGGCAGCTGATGGATTTGGTAGCGCTGGGCACTTAACGTTCTGCCTTGTTTTGCCTCCTGTCATTTCATGGTGCTAATGGCTTCTCCGTGATTTGTTAGATTACATGACCTCAAGGACACCCAGCTCCCTCTTTCTTTTCTCTTCCCTCCTTCTCCTCCTGCGTGTGTGGACGTGCACTTTTGTTTTAATAGAATCTAAATGACATGTCTCTGCTTTGGACAGAGTTCAGGAAAGCCATCACAAGGCCGGTGAAACCACAAGCGTCCTATGAATGATTTCAGCTCTCCCTTGATAAGCGGGGTGACCTGTTCCAGCGGTGAAGCTGGGGGGCTATTGATTTAGCTCAGGGCAGTTGTGCAGGTTTTTGCTGAATTGGCTTGGCATGTTGACTGGAGATTACACCTATTTTCATGACAAGAATGAATAGCTGCTGAGCTGTTCTGTCAGCCTGCTACCCAGAGGGACTGGGAGTGGAGGAACTGCTCTGGGAAGAGTCAGGATGTCAGATAAATACTTGATGCATTTCCAGTCATAAACCTTATTTCACCATCACCAGCCCATGGGACCGGAGGTGGTGAATGGGTTGTGGAAGCCAAGGTCTTCCTAGTTCCCAGAACCAGAAATATGTCCTAGCTAAATCCTGTTGTCCATGTAGGAATGACCTGGGCATGCATTGTGCCACCTCACAGCCCTACCTTGCTTTCCGAGTACAGAAAAGCCTCTTGCATGGGGGGGAGGGACGGACCCTGCATGAGTACAGCCTGCAGGAATGGCAGAAGAGGACCCCAGTCAGGGGCGGGGGCAGCCAGATGCCTTGACTGTGTAGGTCCAGCAGAATGGACCCTCCAGACACGCAGCACCCCTTGTGCTTGTGCCTGCCTCCAGGTCATCTGCAAAGGAGTCTTTTAAGGGGATGGGAAATAGAGACAGGGTCTGTGATACCCTGGAGGTGGTTCTGGAGGCCACTATGAATTTGCCAGTCTTTGGGTCTCACCTGGCTGCTCTGCTGAAATCACTGGGCCAAGTACTCTGCTGGGATGACACCGTGGCAGAAATGGTTTTGCTCCAGGACTAGTCTGAATGCGTGGGTTTATGAACCGGTGCAGAGTCGCCTCCATGTGAGGGTTGAGGGCTTTTGCACAAACCACACAGCTGGATGGTGGTATGGACAGCTGTTCAGGGGAATTTGGCTCTTGTCCCATCCCTGCTGACCCGCCTGGCCTGACCTCGCCATACTCTTACCCTCCAGCCCCCAAGGCTGGGAGGACTCCAGCAAACAGCTGTGTCTCTTCACTCCATGTGGGTTGACCATAAACAAGCGCGGCTCCTTTTCTTCTGCTGCCCTGCCCAAATTTAGCCTCTCCTTCTTAAACCAAGCTGGGCCTGTCTCTTTTGGAGGAAGCTGCATAATGCACAGTGCACATATCTTGTTGGCATGGAGAGGAATTGCTGTTTAGCATACATTAAAAAGACTGATGGGGACAGCCATTATCTATTGAGAAGCTGGTGCCTCCTGAGACCAGTCATCTAGGTCTTATGCTGATGCCCTGGTGTAACTCATGTGCCTTCTATGTGCTGCTCCAGAAGGATGCAGGTGTCTTGCATACCTTTGGGCATCTGGGATGGCACAAGATGCCTACATTCAGGTAACTGAACTGAGCCTTTGGTCTCCACTGGCTGTGACAGAAGTGTAGACACCTGCACTTAGACACTGAAATTTATGTGTTCCCATCTATCAGTTAATCCTGTCTAGGGATTCAATGTGGTTGTTAATAGTAAGTGTCTAGCAGGGCAGGAGGGAAGTGTCTCAATTATTAGGCTTATTCAGCCTTGAAAAAAATCATTGCTGCACTGTTGGGCACCTGCGGTAACGGAGCTGCTTGCAGGATGTCTCGGGAGATGGTGGACCCTGCAGGTTAGCTGTGAGGGGGCATTGGCCTGAGCATCTTGGCTGGAGTGAAGCTAGGATGAGACATTACAGCTGGCATGGAGGCACCAAGTGGAGGAGATGGAGAGCCCACAGCCGGGCTTTGTCTTGTCCAAGGGGGGGCAATGCACATGGTTGAGGGGCTGGCTGGGAGGTTGCAGCTGCAGCAAACAGAAGTGGTCCCACACTGCAGACCTGCCCCATGGCCTAGTGGGGAAGGCGAAGGGGTTTAATGCAGAAAGCTGCGGGCCAGCCCAGCCCCTGGGACCCCCTCTTCCCTACCAGACATGATCCCATTGCCTTTGCAGCAGGACTCACTTTGCTCCTGCTCCCATTTTACTCCTCACTTTGCTCCCACCCTTGCAAGAGGAATTATTTGGTGGCGAATAGTTGCAGACTGCTCTTCTCCGGCTTCAGCAGCTCAGTTAGTAACAACAGCTCCCCATGCTGTTCCCTCCTACCACGTGGGGCTTTTTCTTTTCTCTTTTGTCTTCAACTTCCAGATTCCTCTTAAGCTTCAAAACTGAAAGATCCCTGTTCTCTGTCCTTATCTGCAAGGTGAAAGGAGGGAGAAATTGTCTTCTGCCTTTGGGAAGATAAGTCACGTTGGAATCTTCCTCTTTAGAAAACTCTCTAATGCCATTTATCAATTAATTACTGGGTTGCATTTATGCCCATTAATTCCCCCTGCTGTCTTTCATTTCTGGAAAGGTCTGTGTTGCTCAGGATCTAATTGTCTTGGTCTTACACTGCTTTCTTTCTCATTTTCAAGTTAAGTGGATACCAGAGTGTTCTATGTCTGCTCTTTTATTTCCCCTGCAGATTTCTCTGCCCCCGCCTTCTCCTCCACACCAGTCGTGTTCAAAGAGGATTTTACTGGATGTGGGGGGAGTGGATTAAACTCTGTGGCCCAAAATTTAAATCCTAATTCTGCTCATGAATCAATTGTTGCTGGAGCCAGGAAAACATTTTCACCTGAAACTTTTTATGCTGAAAGATACACTTTCAGGTCACCTGCAACATGCTGTGGTTTTATATCAATCTTGGTTTGTTTTTTGGGTTGAAATAACCAAACCAGACAATTTTGAAAAAGAAAAGCTTCAATTTACTTCCCCCCCCCCCCAAAACAGCTTGATGTCTCAGTTTGAAACAATATTTCACTTGCTTCACTTCTACTTAAAACACAGAATTATTTATTTTAAATGGAAAGAAGTTCCCAAGTAAACAAAATGGTCTTATTTTGTTCAAATGATTTGCCAGTGAAAAATTGAAAAGTATACCTTTCAGATAGGTCCGAAAGAATGTTTTTCTTCAGTTCAATCACTTAATCGCAGAGCTTTTCTTGCCACCCCCCTGCCCCACAATCACCATCCCTGATGCCACCAAGAAGTGCAGAAATGCTGCCATTTAAGCTTTGTCTCAGCAGGGAAGGATTTTCTTATCTTTTTGGTGTTAACTAAGCCAGCTTTTCCGAGACCTGAGCAGTGTCAGTCCCCTGGGAAAGGTGCTTGATACTGAAATTCAGCAAGAGCTCAGCGTTTCAGGATCCTTTTCCCAGGGTGCCCCATGGATTTTGGAGGACATTGTATTGAAAGCCAATTAGAAGAAAATCTTCTGTAAAATTCCTAGCTTTGGTGAGAAAGAAAAGGGATGTGATTTTTCTAATGCATCTAAATCCCATTGGCTCCTACTGAGATACAATTGTGTCTGGTGGGCACAAATGTGGTTGTGGGGTTAAAGCCGTGTGAGTTCTCCTATTGCCATGTCTTTTTGGACAACAGGAGGAGAAGAGCTGTAATACAAGGAGAAGGCTTTCTTCCAGGGTGTCTTTGCCCAAGACCATGGGTGGGATGTTGCTTTTGCTGTCTCCAGCAGGTCATGAACCCATTTATCTTGAGGGGGGAGAAACAGACATGTCTGTTGTTACTTTCCTTCATTTTAGCCCACCAAAACATGAGCTAAACCATGCTGAGTGCTCTCCAGTAAAGACCCCAGGAGCCCCGACAGCTGAGCACATGGATTGATGCACCAGATAAAGGTTGTCCTGGGTGTCAAGCAGGTGTAGCAGTGCCTGTGTGAAACCAGTAGCCTAATATATAGCACATTGCAGGGCTGTAACCCCCCATGGCAAGTGGACAGGCATTCATGCTGCATCCCGTAGGAGCTGTCACACCAGCCAAGGTTACTGGTTTAGAGGTGGCTGGGGTCTGGCCATGCTGGACTGCTGAGACCACAGGGCAGATGTCCCTGGGCTCCTTGCTGTTGTTGCTACTGCTAAGAAATGCTTCAAGAAGGAGAGAATCCAAACTCGCAAGGTTTGAATCCAAATGCATCTCTCAAATTAAGTCTCTGGAGTTGGGAAGCCATTGTAAGCTCTCCTCTTAGAGGTAAATAAGCATGTCTGACCGAATCCTAGCTTTGGACTTGCTGCTGGGATTCCTTCCCATTGCTCCTGGGGAATGCATGGGGCTTCTCTCCAGAAGGCTTAGAGCAGGGAAATCATAAACAGAGGTGCTGAAAACCCGGTGAAGTCTGAAAACGAAGTATTAGTAGGATTAGGATTTACAAACACAAAACTTCCAGCCAGAGAAGGAGAACTTTATGCCTGGGTTTTGCACACTCAAAAACATTAATGAGTGGCAGTATGTGGCTGTCCCTTGAGTCGAATGGGACAGATATTTCAAAATTCACTGTTGGATAGGGTGCAATGGTTGGGCAGAGGCAAGAGGTCCTGCAGAGGTGGAAAAGGGTTGGGGAGGTAAGAGAGGGAAATCCATGCCTGCACAGGTCTGGTGCACTCATTATATTTTCAAATTCAGGTTGAAATTCTGCACAGACCTGATGCAGGCTCTTAAACCAGGGGTGAGCTTCACCTGAGGAGAGCAACAAAAGTATCCTGGCAAAGCAGGATTGTGGAGGGGCTTTAAGTTAACTGTCTCTCTAATTAGTGAGTCTCATTCCCTATTTTCCACTGAGCTTTGGTGGCACTTGAAAGCAGCTGGCATCAACGGTGCCTTTGTGCCTGCTGCCTCTGCGGGCAGCCTTCAAGCAGTGGCAACCCAGGGAGAGAAGAAACTAACCTTTCTTTCTCGGTAGCTTATGACAAAAATGGGCCATTTGAAAGCCTTCTCAAATCCGGGGAGGAGGTGGTGGTGGTGGTGGTGGGAGCAGAAAATGCAGCGCTCATTGCTTAGGGCTGATCTCCCATCTACAGAAGACAGCAGTCATTCTTCAGGGACTGAACTGGGGGAAAAAACTTCCAAGTACCATTAACCCCAGAGATGCTGCACCCTGTGGCCAAAGCCAGCACCCCAGGGCCATTTCTGCAGCGATTCGCATTTGCTCTCTGCTCAGAAAAATTGGATTTCTCATCACCCATCTGTTATTCAAATCCTTCCATCCTGCAGGGTGAGTTATTCCAGGGCAGTGCATCCCTCTCCCAGATTTGCCTCTCTGCCATGGGAGGATTTATCTGCACTCATCCCAACTGGACTGTATCAAGTGATCACCGCTGCACTTCTAGGTTCCTCACCAGCTTCAGGTTTGGTGCTGCGTTCCTCCCCTATGTGGGAACATGTTGCTTGTTGAATGGAGACCCTTGGAGGGCCCAAAGCCAAAGCCATCCCATAAATATCACCCTAGTGTTATTTTTTTTAATTTTGAGGAAGCTGATACGATGGGGAACTAAAGCTGGTCCTTGCCTCTGTGTCTCCTTCCTTAATGGCGGTCAGCTTCTTGTTGCACTTTCAGACATCTTCCTGTTGTGTTTGTGGAAATTAGATCATTTTGCTAAACTGTGGATGTGGGGTGAAGTAGATCAATTTGCTAAGCTGTGGATGTGGGGTGACAGGAGCTTAAATAAATCACCTGGAAGGCTGGAAAGAAGTAGAACAGTGCTCTGCCTTGCTTAGAGCAAGAGAGATTCATGACGTACGGGTGGGCGAATGCTATTTACACGGTGGATCAAGTAACCTCCATCTATCGAGGCTGGGGAGTTGCAGCTGGCGGAGGGGAAGGGGAAAGGTCCTTTGGGGAGGGTGTCAGCAGAGGGATGGCGGAGCAGGTTAACAAGGGAGGTCCTCTGCAGACCTCAGCCCCTGGGATGAGTCGTCACCATCCCAGCTTGCACCATCCCTTGGTGTTTTTCGTGTGCATGTGAGGGTTGTACTCTTGAGCAGTGCTAGCTGGAATCATGACCTGCTTGTGCACAAATGCCCAACCTGGAGGGTTAGAGAAAGGTGAAGAGGTGCCATGCAGGTTGGTAATTAGTTTCCTGAGCCCAGGATGGTCCTTCCTACTGAGTCCATCCAGCCCACCCTATTGCAACCCCAGCTTTAGGCTGCACGTAGATCCCAACTTCACTGCCCAGCACTCCCAAAACTAGATATAAGGGTGGCAAAGGATGGTTATTTTTCTTAGGAAGCCGGGGAAGACCAGGTGCCACCTTTGCCCAGTTAATGCAGGCTGCCTTCAGTCAGCCTCACCACCTGGACTTCAATTTTCTCTTCCAGACCCTCAACCAACAGTTCCTTCTTCCCTCCAGGTGGGAAGGCCAGAGAGCAAAATCCATCCTTCATGCTGGCTCCTTGCCATTCGTATTTTGCAGCAGCAGCTGTTGCCCACTTTACTGCACAAACCTTTTGCTCGCTTTCCTCTTCTCCCCCTTCACCCTCCCCTCCCTGCTCCCCCGGCCCTTCCTCCTTCTCCTCCTCCTCTGGCCATTTGCTGATGCCAAGCCAGAAGCCTGACAGCTAAAGTGACATCGTAATTTTCTCCCTGGCAAGGGAACTGCAGAGGTGAGGGTTGTCTGAGGACATCCACAGAAAAGAAAGGAGGAAGGAAGGATGGGACCTGCTTTGTAAAGCTCACAGCAGTTTTGGAGAGAGGGGTTTGGTCTGCTCAGGGAGTGTGCTGGATTGCGGTTCCCCCAGACTGGAAGGCAGCAGATTTGGCGATGGATGCTCGTCTTTGGGTGATCACCACTGCCCGTTTTTGCCACTGCCTCCCTGGAGGTGCTGCAGAGGTAGCTGTGCTGCAGCCTCATGTGTGATCTCCACGGGGAGGTGGTTCATGGAGTCCTGAGGGCCCTGCTTGGGTGCTCCTGCAGCTTGGGGACAAGTGGCTGTCCTCTCTTCTCCAACAGTGCAAAAGGGGATGCAATGAGGAATGCAAGCTCCCTTTACTAGACTGCCCGCAGGCTGGGTGTGCTAACCCTGGCACGCTGAACTTGTCTGGGGCTGGGACCGGGACCGTCGAGCCTCCTGGGATGGCGTGAACCTCCTTTGCACCACGTCCCTCAACCCATCTAGACAAAATCATTATAATCCTCCTTGGTGGATGGCATTCCTCTCCATTTCACGCAGATGATACTCGCTCTCCGTTAATGTCCACCTTAAATAACTTGCAGGGTGGTTCTGCAATTTTGGCAAAGGCAGAATCTGTATGTGTGAACGGGGGGAGATGAAGCGAATGTATAATTGGGCTTAATCTTTCCACACTCAAGGAAGCAACAAAACATCTCTCTTCGTCTATTTAGTCAAAACACGGCAACATCATTGCTCTACTCCTCAGGAACAATAAAGATGCAAATAATGTCAACATCTCCCAGGCTTTTGCCAGGACGGTTACTGGGGAGAATATTATTGCGTTCTGATTACTTTGTATGAAATCCACTATCAGTGCCTGTGTGCGGCTTTACTTCTTGAGGATGCTGAACTGAACTGGAATGAAAATGAGAACCACTATCTCTGCTGCTTGGCCTCCGTGCTCTGACTTACGTTTTAGCTCTGGAGGCAGAGCTGGGGCCTTTAGCAGTGCTGGGGGGCAGGGAGCAGGAGTGCATGTCTGATTCGTGTTGCGTGGCTTGTGCACGCGTGTCCGGGGGTGGAAGGGTGTCTGGTGCATGTGATGCTGTATGGATGTATGGTGCAGACTGACAGGAATGCAGTTAATAAATTTCCAGTCTCCTTGGCTGCACTGTGACTAAGCTTAACAAGTACTGTTTGTAGGGTGACCAGGGATTGTCATGTCTTCCCCATCCCCTCAGTTTCCTGGGGATGGGAGTCTCACGTGCTTTGAGATCAAAAGTAGATGGAGCGTCTCCACCTCCTTACCATGACCTGGGGACATACCTAACACAGGCCTATGCTGCAAACAGGAGTAGGATATGGGTAAGGATAAGGTCTGTCCATTGTTGAGTGCTGGAGGAGCTTAGCTGCAGCAGGAGGGAGAGAGGGTGTGATCTTAGTCTGAGAAACAGGGATGGGGCAAGTTATCAGCGGTTCTGAGATGCATCCACGTTTCCCTTTCACTGGCAGAGTGGGAATTTCTGGGGCCTAATTTTCCTTTTGGCAGTCCCTGGGACACAATGTTTTGGGGACTTGCAGGAAAACAGTGGGCTGAGCTCTGATGAAATGGCTGGGTGTCACAGCAGCCTTCTCTTCTGCATGAACATAAGGCAATTAAGCTTAGATATAGATATAGATATATATCTGGACAGATATATATTTGTGTTTGTCCAATACAGAGACAGATTGATGGGATAAGCAACTGGGGAAGGGGGAGGTGGGTTGGATTGGATGGGGATGCATGAGGTGGCCAGTGTGGGAGGTCAGTGAGACGGGGCTGGAAGGTCAGAGGACTTCTGAACAAGAAAAAAACCAGAGCTTTTCTGGACTCAGTGCTGAGTGAAGGAGGTTGGGGCCAGGGGAAGATTGCCCTGAGGGCGAGGGTGACCTTAGTAAGTCAGGTTTTATTGCCAGCTCCCGCATCAGTGTCTCCTGCTGATGCAAATGACTCGCTGCATCCCAGGAACAATGTGATGGTGGGTCCCAGTAGCCTCTCCATCCTGGGAGGATCCAGGAGCTGGCAGTGGTTTATGTCAGTAAGTGACTGTCAGCTCCTTCCCCAAAAGAATTTGTTACTCATCAACAACAGCCACGAACCACTCATCACCTGTGATGGAGAGTTGCATCATGTGACTTTAATTACTGCTGATAGGAGGCAGTGACAGATATTTATCCAAAAAAAGAATCCATTGCTCCTGAATGAAATATTTAGCTGAAAAGTGAATGGCATCTCTGATAGAGGAGTTGAAAAAAAAATCAAGAAAAGAGGTAAAATGATGCATGGTAACCAGGTATCTGGTACATGCGTGAGGTTCATATTCTAATATCTAATGTAGGAGGTTTTCTCAGTGTCAGCGTGCTGCTCCAGCTGCGCAGAAGGAGTAATTTCCCAGTAGCATGGGCTGGTTGACAAAACTGGGGTTTCCAAACACTCTCTCCCCAGAATAATACTGATACAAAAGTAGAGTTGAAATTTAAATGGAAAGACTTGATTTTTTGCCAAGAAATTTAGAAACAAAAGATGTGCTTTTCAGTTTGGCTTCACTTGAGTTCTTCTCATTTTTAATTGTTGAAAAGATTTTTTTGGGGGGGAAAGTGAAACGCATAACAGTCATATTTGAAATGCAACAGTTTTCCTGGATATTTCATGAATTCCCAACATAAGAATAAAAAAAGATTAAATAGGAGAGCTCTCCCTAGAAAACAAAGTTACAGTGAGAAATTCATTTTTAAACACCAGTGTATTTGGATCTGAAATCCTGTTTGGCTCTACCAAACAGACAGATCCCGTGTCTACTTCTTTCCCCCTGGCTTCAGTACATGCTTTCCTCTTCCGCTTTTGGGGGATGAACATTTTACTCAGTTATATCCCAAACCAATGAGTTTCAGAGGGACTTCCTGATTTATTTGGTTTGTTTTCCTTCTGCACTGCAGGAGCTAAAGACTGTGCTGTGGCATGTGCCTGCATTGTTGAAAGCCAGTGAAAAAGGTCTTTAAAATCTGAAGGAAGATGTAGGTGCTTACATCTACTTTGAAAAGAGATTTAGGCTCCTTAGGTCATTTCTGTGCCTTGGATGTTCTGTGCCCAGTCCTGTTAAAACCCACAATCTTCTGCTAGCTGCCTGTTACAAATCACAACTGGCCCGATGGCCCCATTGGCTTGCCGTGTCTCATGGTGTGTTTCCAAGCTCAACTGGTTTCTACCTCTGGCATTGCTTTCCTGCCTGTTCTCTAACTGGTTTGTGCTCCAGACTGTGGAAGCACAGTTTTTCCTTCCTTCCTTCCTCTCACTCTGCAGCCCTTTGCTTCAACCATTTCACTCACAGATGAAATTTTCTNCAGGCTGAGAGTCATTTTCTTCCCATACTGCAGTAGTGATGCCTTCAAAGACGTTTGACAAATCACCTAAGTGAGACCTTTTGTCCCTGCACTTGCACTGCTGTCTTTAGTCAGGGCAGGGTTTTATCTGCTTTTCCAGAGTCTGTGTGGCTTTCAGTGGTGTTTAACTCACCGAATGCAACTGAGAGGTGTGAATCAAAAAGTGAGGGAGGTGGGTTATTTATTTCGCTCTAAGAAGGATGTCCACCCCGGAGAGGATGGCAGCTCTGGGAGGAGCACAGGAAGGGTTTGAACTTTCCTGCCGGTTTCAGGGCTACCAAACTCTCCAAGGATCAGGCACCTGTCTACCCTCTCCCCCTTTCCTTACCTCCCTGTCACCCCCTGAGCCCCACAACACCTCTTCAGCCAATGCCTGCCACTTCCTTCACTGTCCTCAGGTGCAACCTGTGTACCACCAACCCTGCCTGCTCTTTTATTGCATCTCCTCTTCCTCCTCCATGCCTCCCACCACCCCATCCCTGTCATCCACATTTCCCAAGATGTGGGCACTTCCCACCATTCAGTCTCTCTAAGATTTCCAAGGCATCTGCTCAAGGGTGGTAGATAAGATGTGTGACAAGGGGTGACTCATTTTGAAGGAGATGCTGGAGGGCAGATGGGACATCCAAGACCATCTCCAGTGGCACTGGATGCCCTGGATGGGGAGTGAACTCAATGTGCTGTTCAGTTGCCTAAACATTTCTACTGCCATTGAAGACCCTGGGGCATCCTGCCTGGTCTCCAGCTGCCCTAGGTAGGTGCCCAACTGTGCAACCAGTATTTAAGCTCCTGTGTGACTACTGGACATCTATAGATCCACTCAACTACCCCAAAATTAGACCTCTCTAGTCAACAGAATGGGACTCCACGTTCCCTTGACTGTGTTGACTGGGTCTCCAGTCAACTCAATCCCATAAGGGGATCGAGTGCACCCTCAGTAACTTTGCAGATGACACCAAGCTGGGTGAGAATGTTCATTTGCTCGAGGGTAGGAAGGCTCTGCTGAGGCATCTGGACAGGCTGGATCGTTGGGCCAAGCCCAATTGTATGAGGTTCAACAAGGCTCAGTGCCGGGTCCTGCACTTTGGTCACAACAACCCCATGCAGCGCTACAGGCTTGGGGAAGAGAGGCTGGAAAGCTGCCCGGCGGAAAAGGACCTGGGGGTGCTGGTTGACAGCAGGCTGAAGACCAGCTGGTAGTGTGCCCAGGTGGCCAAGAAGGCCAACGGCATCCTGGCTTGTATCAGAAACAGTGTGGCCAGCAGGAGCAGGGAAGTGATCGTCCCCCTGTACTCGGTACTGGTGAGGCCGCACCTTGAGTACTGTGTTCAGTTTTAGGCCCCTCGCTCCAGGAAAGATTGAGGCGCTGGAGCGTGTCCTGAGAAGGGCAACGAAGCTGGTGAGGGGCCTGGAGCACAAGTCTGATGAGGAGCGGCTGAGGGAACTGGGGTTGTTTAGCTTGGAGAAAAGGAGGCTGAGGGGAGACCTTATCGCTCTCTACAACTACCTGAAAGGAGGTTGTAGTGAGGTGGATGCTGGTCTCTTCTGTCAAGTAACTAGTGATAGGACGAGAGGCAATGGCCTCCAGTTGCGGCAGGGGAGGTTTAGATCGGATATTAGGAAATATTTCTTCACTGAAAGGGTTGTCAGACATTGGAACAGGCTGCCCAGGGAAGTGGTGGAGTCACCATCCCTGGAGGTATTTAAAAGACATGCAGATATGGTGCTTAGGGACATGGTTAGTGGTGGACTTGGCAGTGTTAAGCTTGTGGTTGGTCTCAATGATCTTAAAGGTCTTTTCCAACCTAAATGATTCTATGATTTCGAAGTTTGCAGTGAGTACTCAGACCCTTGGATAACTACATGGAGACATCTAAATGTGGGTGTTGAGATCAGTGAATTAAATCCCACCTGCAGTGAGTGGGGGGTGAGCTGTACTTGACCATCCATGCTCAGATCCTGAGCTGTAACTTGGCAATACCTTTGCCAGGCAGGAAGTGAAGAAACAACCTCCCCATCATCTCCACCTTTCGTTGCAGGCCACGATGACTAACAAACACAGCTGGGAGTCTTCCAGAAAACTTGGTCAGAAGCAAGCTCTTGCAACATGCTCAAAAACAATTGAGCTATTGTGCTTTAAAGAGGTACCACCCAGGGGGAACTAATCTTGCATGCGTTAATTTAGGATGTGCTGGTTTCAGCCACTGGGGAGCATTGGTAGTTTGCTCATGCTGAGTCACGGACCTGGACAGATCTCTATATCTATGAAAAGTACCTTGGATTGAGTCAAGAGCCATTGGGGTGGAGAACTGGTCCCTTCAGTCTTTATAGTGCTTTCCAGCACAAAGCACTTAAGTTATTTAAGGAGTCACTTGAGTCCAGACGGAATAAGGGTAGCTAACCCTGCATCGTCCCACATTGTTCAAGGCAATGAGGGTCACTGCTGTAGATGTCAAGACAGGTTTAGGGAAACGTAGCATCCGCTCCAAGTGTGGTCCCAATTGAGGAAGCAGGTGCCTGATGTTGCTGGGTCTTAAATACAGACTTCAGCTAACAGAGTGTTATCGAACAGGAATGCTTTTCTTAAATCCTTTGCCACCCACACTTTTTCCAATCTCTTTGCGTTCCACCCCCTCACCCAGCCAGCTGTTCCCTCTCATGACAAATATTCCCTCTTTTTGCACAGGCAGTGCCAGCACAAATGCCCACACTGGTATGGCTACATGCCCTCTAGCAATACTTGAGCAAAACATCCTGAAATGGATGTTCTTATCTGGTGTCTATTGTGTGCAGAAGGGAATGGATTCCTTCCCGCTAATTGCCAATGCTCTCTGCAATTTGTTGCACATTATGTCTTTTTCCTCCTCTAATTAATGATTGCTTTGTGTTCTCTCTGCTTGTTTTGTGGCTCTCACTCTCTTTCTCCAGCTCAGTCTCTTTGCTATATTTTTTCTCTGATGCCGCTTCCTCCCCTCTCCTCCCGCCCAACATCATCTGTTTGCTCTCTTGGGGGATCTCTTTCCAGCTAAACTACTGCTGTTTCCAGCACACCAAGTTTTTTTTCACATCTACGTCTCTTTTTTTTGTTGTTGTTGTTGTTCTCCTCTTTATTGCTTTGTCCCCAACTGTTTCTTAAACACTCCTTGCATTTCTCTTCCAGAGTGTGCAGAAATCGTCCAATCTACTCCAATTTGGACTTGGGTTTGCATTTCTAGAAATTACCCTGGGTTGTTTTATTTTTACAGAGACTTCTAGCTGATGGTGTTTCAGATCAGGGATGGGGCTGGCAAGTCCTGAGGGACCTTGGACGTGTGACAAGAGAGTATCCAGAGGGTCAAATATGTCATCCTTCGCCAAAACTGTTGACATAACTAGTTGAATATGGAGTCCTTGATTCAAAAAGCACATTGACCATTTGGAAAGCATTCAGAAAAGTGCCACTAGGAAGATCCAAGTTGTGGCACGCTTGCTGTCCAGGGAAAGACATGAGTTACGTGTCAGCATAGTTTTCAGTCTGCTCATCGTTGGAGCCAATTGCAAGACAGCTCTGAGGCAGAAATGAAGTAGATTTGGCAAGCATGATGGCTTTCTCACGTTATTAAAGCTCAGAAGTGCTTAAACTAAGCTATGATTTGGGTCAGACCTTGCTTGGGCAGCTGTGCTGAATATGGACTCTGTGAGCTCAGCTATGCCTCGAGAAAAAAAACCTGCAGGTCTGCCAGTGGTGACAGACAGCCCTGGGTAGAGGACTTCTACCTCCTGACCTAGTTGCCTTCTCTAGGCTGTGGCTCTGCTGGGACCTGCCGATCCCTCCCCAGCTCCTGGGGCTGTGTGTTTGCTTGACAGAGCCTGCAGCTAGGTGAAGGAGATGTCTCACACTTTCTTCCTTGCCTTCTCTCATCTTCCCCAGGGACATCACCTGTCTGCTACCACCTGCTTGAGAAATGTGGGCAGATGTGCTTCAACCCACAGGGGCAACAGCCCTTCCACCCTCCCCTGTCTAGCCCCATTGAAGTGCCTGTGCAGTACTGGCAGTTGCAGGTTTGCAATGCACTGGGGGGACTGTGGGCTGTTTTGATGCCCCCATCCAGCACTTGGAAGTGTTTTCGGTCCAGCAGCAGCAAGACAACACCTGGTGAGACCTTTGCACAACAGCCTGCTTTTCTTGTGGGAGCAAAGTGGCTTTGAGGAGGCTTGGACCTTTCTTTAATGGGTGCTGGCTCTGCTGCCAGCTGAAGGCAACATTTTGTGTTCCTCAACTCAGGACAAACCAGTCCTCCGTTCTTTGCATCTTGCCACGTTCAGCACGAGAAGGCTGTCCACACCAGGTCACCATATATGCTCCCTCTGAGAGTGGTTGGTAGCAGATGTTGAAGGTAAAGGACAACGCAAGCACATAGTGACGCTTTCCCAAAAAGGCTCCAGCAAGTCTCCAGTCACCAGCAGGCTGTAGCTCAGGACCTTTCCGAGCCAAAAATGTGACCTTGACTTTTACCTGATGGAGTTTTCTTCCATGAATATGTCCCCAAATCTGTCATCAGGGATGAGGGCAGCTGCACGGTCTCCAGAAACACTGCAAAAAAGAGGAGCTGTGGTGTACAGCCCTGTAGCAGACAACCACCCAGGACTTGCCTGCATCTTCCCTCCCTCCACCCATGAGAATCCAAGGGTGTGAGAGATGAAGCAGTGAGTTGCTCCTTCACACATGTGGAGTTTTGGTTGGTTTTCTGACCAGCTAGGGGCTAAAATGTGAGATGTAAATGCCCTATGGATAAAGTTTGATTTGCTTTCTGGGCATATGGCTTTTTCTGTGACATGTTCATAACTACAGGTGGGGGCTGGGACCTATGGTCACACTACAAACCACCCAGGATTGGCACCTCCAGATTCCCAATCTAATGCCTTCTTCCTGCCACAATTTGTTAGTTCGCAGGGGCACAACTCTTCCCCTGTTGATGGGCTCTAAGTCCGTGAGGGGCAACTCTGATGGCTGCCTGTGCAAAAGTCAATGCTGTGGTTTAACACAAGCAACCAGCTGTTCTGAGCCAAAGATCCCAAATGCTCAGCCAGCCTCCAGGAGGTATCTCCCTTCCATCTAGATATGGTAGGCATCACTACCTTCTTTCTTAGGAAGTCCGATATCTCCTCCAGATTTTATTTAACCAGTCAGAGATGATAGGACAGAGAAGCCAAGAATCCCGATTTCTCACCTGCTAATCTAAGCACCCCAAATACCCAATCATTCTCTAGGCAAAATTTTGCTTGCCCCTATATAGCTTCCAAACCCATGTTGTCGATCCTGCTGTTTGGAGGTGGGGAAGATAAGGTCCAGAGCGAGGACCTGCTACTGACGTCTGGGACGAGGACGCAGGCACGTCTCCTGTCTTGCTTGGCCACATACAGCTTGGGAAGGCAGTAATGCTTATTCCCCCCGGGTCTGTGCTGTCACCCTGGCTTGAACAAAAGCTGCAAGCACTGTGTGGGTCAGGAGTCCCATTGCTGTAGTCCTCTCCTTGAACTGTCCAGGGAGAACTTGCTTGTGAAAGGTTCAGTGAACGGCAAGTGGGATGTTTCTGAAGATGTAGCTGGCCAAGAGGTCATCTCTGACACTTTCTGCTGCAGGACTGGTGTGGATAGGAAGGAGAGGTTCCCCACAGGTCACACGTTAACCCCTTATCCTCTTATCTTCACAGCCTTACTATAAACCTGATCTACTACCCCAGCATCTCCAGGCAGGCTGTGTTCGGGGAGGAGCAAAGCTATTTCTTGTGAAGGAACATGACCACAGAGGGATGGTCTTTTGCCTGTAGCTTCTGCTCTGCACCTGCTAATGGAGGCCATCATGTAGGTACCCTCCCGTGCTGTGGCAGTAATGGAATGTACTAATCTAAGGGTTTCCCTGGGTAAATGTTTAGCATTCTCATCTGCTCCTTTAAAATAAAGCAATTTAACCTAATTTTTGGTGTCAAGGCATTTGGTTAGGGAAATCATACTCTGTCACGAAGGCGTCAGGCTTGTCTGGGTTTTAATAAAATTATGACACCCTGTTGCAAGATGGTAAAGGAGTAGTTCCCACGTTCAAGCCCTGCCTCAGACCAGTGATATTTCCTGCCATCCCAGAGTAAACACTAGATGACAGTCCTGCAGGAGCAAAGCAAATTTGTTGTGACTAAGAATCACCTGCCACATAGCTGGGAACAGTGGGATACAAATATGTTCTGGCGTTAGCAGCAGGTCCTGCTTGAACGGGTTTCTGGGAGTAAGTGGCTGAGCTACTCGGAGGTGACTTATTCTTAACCCTTGCAAGGAGGAGGAAACAAAATTTAGGGGATGTCTGAGCTAGGAGTGGTTTCCCAAATCTCCAGTGAAGCAGGAAAGGAACTGGGGAGACCTGGAAGTGGCTAAAAATCTCGGTTTCTAGTAGCCATGAGGACAGAAAGAAATGCTTTGGGAAACCTAAGTGGAGCATTTAAATAAGACCTCTTCTTTGGGCCTTAAAATTCAGGTTAAAAACAGGGGCCTGGAAATCAGTCCCTCTCTGCTGTAAGGACATCCTGAATCCGTCAAGGTGGAGCACGTGGACTTTCCGTGCCTGACTTTCAGCCGTGGGAAGGAGAGGTCCTGCAAAGCCCCTGTTCAAACAGGGGGACAATAATACTTTCTTTGTGGAAAGGGAAGGAATTTACTGCACTAACACGGGCAGTGGAAGTCACACCTGACTTGTATTTTGACTGGCAACTCAGTCCCAAACCTGGAGGAGAAAGGAAGCCCTGTCTGCAAAATATGGAGCTATATTCAGCCCAGGGGCTTAACCAATCTTGTCCCCTCCAGCACGGGGGAAGACCCATGGCTGAGCGTGCTGTTTACATCCATCTGCTGCTCTCGCTGATGCGCCTAATGCAAATCCTTTTTCACATAAAACAAACTGTGTCAAGAAGGAACATATATTAAATAAAATCCTATCACCCAAATGGAGATTTAATGCGTGTTTGGATACAGGGCCAGCTCCCCGCTGGCTGTAAATTGACATTGTCCCACAGGTTTTCTCTGCTGAGTGTTAGTAGAGCCACAATGGTTTATACCAGTGAAGGACCTGACCCTCAATTACATTTTGTTTTGGAGCTGTTGGGTTTTGTATCGCAGAGTGGATGGGCTGTCTTTCCCCACTGGGAACCCCTGGCCATCAGTGCTGAAGTGTTCCTTGGGATGGAGTTGGCTCCGTGGCAGGGTGACCAAACAGGCTGATTTTGCTGGTGAGGGGTTTTCTAGGTTATCGCATTTCGGGTCTGAGCCCTGAGTTTGCCGTGCACCCCTCCTGTAGCAGAGGCTGCCAGCATTGCAGGATTTCCAGTTTCACGGGAAAGGCTGATCCAGCATTTCCAGTTTCATGGGAAAGGCTGAAATTTCCATCCCAGAATGGCCATTTCCTGGTGTTTGAACCCTTTCTACCTCAAACCTGTCACTCATAGAGGTATCACTGCTTCTGAGGGATCCTGAGATAGCCCCCAAGATGCAGAGAAAAATAAGCTGGAAAAGATTTCCGAGACCCCAAAGAAATGACCCTGCAAGTTACAGCAAGTGTCTTCCTTTGGTTTTGGTCTTTTATTTTACTTATCACTATTCTAATATGGACCCCTCGAGGAAAAATGGAATAAAGCATATGTACATTACAGGGGCCTGTTGTATTGCCAGTGCTTAGCTTGCTCGATTAACTGGAAAATTCAGAATTCACATGCAATTTCATCATTGAAGGGGAAAAAAAGTCCCTGCCAAGAGAGTAATACTAGTTAATATCAGTTCTAAAATAAGGTTGGTAAACAAATAGACAGTGTGTCTGCAAGGGGCAGGGGAGCACTTCCTAGAGAGGGGAAATCTTCCATCGCAAATGTTCTAGTTTCCAGAAAGGAAAGGCATCCAGGTTCAGAAGGATTTCAGCTGAACTTGCATACGTAAAATTCACACCATTCAGATGAGATCTTTACTGCAGTTGTGTAACTAACCCCTGATTTTCAGTTGCCAAAATCCAGCTATGTTGAATAGTGGCTCTGGCCCACCTCCTTACTGCTTCTGAGTTGGAAATGCAAACCTCCTGAATTCCCAAGGTGAAGGATTTATTTTACAGCCACTGGGGAATCACCGGGTTCATGGGCCCTAATAAAGTCCTGCGTTAGATGTTTAGCTGTTATCCCATCCCCAGCTCCAAGAGTGGACAGCATGGGCTCCCACATGCCCGTGAGTCATTGACCTCCCCCACACCACTGTGTTTCAGCAAAACATTTCAGTTGCAGTGAATCAGTATTTTTTTTTTTTTGTAAGGGCAATAATCCTACAGTCCTGTTGTTTTGCAGAGCTCGTTAGAAACCTCTGGGCATTGCAGTGGGTAAATGTGAAATCATGGCCGCTGACACCAAGGGAGTGATGTGATGGCTAGGGAGATCAGATCTACGCTTTCTGGGGGCTTTCTTTCTGCACATTGTCACCCCAGTTTCCCAGAGCATTGCAAAAAAGCTGTTTCTGCCGCTATCTCATAAAAGAAGTATGCTTTTAAACCAATAATATATATCTATTTTTTAATGCCAAAAGCACTCCTGGAGAGATTCAGCTCCAGATTCACACCCTGGCTTTAGCTCTGTACTTTGTAGGCATCTCCTAGGAGCAAGGCATGGGAGTTTATGCTGTAATTTGGTAGAACTAGTAAATATAGTCCAAGGAGCTTGGAGAGCAGTTCTGCTCCCTCTGGAGCAGACACAGGCTCAGCTGAATTGCTCTCCAAGCTCAAGTGTGTATTTATTAGGGGCTTGACTCTGTCTAGCGGCATTTGGGCTGTCCAGGGTTGTCTGGGATGCAGCAGGCCTGCTCAGAGCGGGTCCAGGGGGCTTTGCATGAAGATTGTAGAAGATGGAAGACTTGCACCTTTGTAGCATGGTGACCTTATGGATAACTGACAGCATCTTTCATGTCATATGTGACGTTTAGGCACCCGAGACAAGCACCCAGATCACACAGAAATGCTCACGGTTGGGTGTCTGAATCTGTGTGCAGAATCTCCCCCTCCAACACATTGTGGCGTGTTAGCAGCCGTGCTGAGCTCACAGAGCAATGAGAGGACTCTGCAGGGAAATCTCGCTGCTCTCTGGCATTTCCACCCAGCGCTTTTATTCAGATGAATGGGGGAAGACACCAAAACACTGCAGGGCCCCAATGTGTAACAGCCATAAGGGACCTTTTTGCATCAAGGAGCAGCTGTGTGCAGCAGCTGTGTGGTGACAAAAGGCCATTTGAGTTCATAACTGTTCCCATCTAAATGCAAATACTATCATGTTCATGGGCTAGTGAGGGGAGGGTACATCCCCTGGCTCAGTGCTTGGGGCATCCTGGATCGCTGGTCCTTCCACACAGCCAGCCCAGGTAGATCCAGACTGGGAAAGTGGATCATGGGCTATCCACACAGCTGTTATACAGCTATTCCCCACATTGTATTCTCTATCGTGTGTCTTCTCATGTGACCTCCTGCTTTGGGGAGCCTTCTCTAACTCCAGTGTCGAGAGACTGGGCTGGGGGAAAATGCTAAAGACGAATTTGGCACTTGGACACATGGCAGGCCATCGCTGATTCGAGCCATTGAGCCTGGCCTCATTGCCATCCCATGTTACCGCTTGGCTGAGGATAGGCCCAGGTGGTCACACATGGCACAGCGCATTCAAGCGTTGCAACACCAATGACAGAATAGAGATTGAGAGGGATACAGCCTGAAAAACTTTCAACATACTTTGGAAAGACAAGAAAAGAGACTGAATGACTTCAGCATTGATTTAGGACCTTACAAAGGCAAAGAATTTGTTGAGTGGAACCCCCCCCTGCCCCGTAAAATAACATTTCAGTAACTCACCCACAACATCCATTAAGCAGTTCCAGTATGGTGAGCTCAGAGCCAGACATGGGTCAGAAAAAAGGGTCTTTCCAATGGCATGTGTTTGAATTTTCCTTGACTTGCTCATCCCTGGAGGTGGAGCAGGGAGTACTCAGTCCTGGGGCAGAAACTCCATTTCAAGCCCATGTGGGAGCAGGAACTTGATGGCTGTGGGCTTTGCCCTGTTGTTTTTCATGACTCTGCAAGGATATCGTACACTGCCAAATTAATCTTCAGTTCCTTCCCTACTCAGCCTTGTCCTCCTGGACGTTCTGGTCCTGTCCACTCATGGCTGGTTGTTTGTGGTCCACCAATCTAATTGTCTTTGAAGAACTAGAGCAGAGGAATGTAGTTATACAAGCTTGTTATTCTCAGAAGAAAATCGTACTTGCTTTGGTCCCAAAGGCTCACCTACATGTGAATCTTGCTCTGTGGGTCCTTGGTTCCATTAGCTGTGTTATGGGGCTCCCAACAGCCTTGGCACCCGAGTTAACCACCCTTCTGGTGTTATGCTTCCTTGCCAGTGTATCAAATGCCCAGGTGACATCTCTGACCTACATGTTCAAGGTCTCCTTGGTAAACAGAAGAGCCAAAGATGACACTTGAGTTTTGTGGGAGCTCGTTTGTCTATCTTTGTTGTTGGTTTATTTAATAGGTGTCTTGTGTTTGAGCTGAGATGCAATTCGTTACACAACCTCTTTTCCCAGTCTGTCAAACCAGCTCAGCCTTTCAATCATTCCCCTATCCATGACCACTGTTTGGTAAGGAACCTTTGAATTATTTTCTTGCAAACAAGGAGACAAAGATAAGACAGTTGAATATTTGGCTTGGTAAACACACGTTACCTCAGCAGGAAAATGAACCCTGCAGAAAGGACACAGGACTACTCTAATAATCCATTGCTAATTCATCAGCATGGTTTCGCCTCCATAGGAATAATCAGCAGACTCTAGAAAGGAGTTTATTAGTCAATCAGTCCCAGTGATTATATTTATCTTCTGAGCGCACACACACATGCACAAAGTTGCTTTTTAATATGACTCTTTCAGTCCC
Organism: Pandion haliaetus; assembly: GCA_013401275.1. Lineage (NCBI taxonomy): Eukaryota > Metazoa > Chordata > Aves > Accipitriformes > Pandionidae > Pandion > Pandion haliaetus. The sequence goes on along the minus strand of VYZV01018431.1, from coordinate 165,269 downwards.
TGCTGAGAATGGATGAAAATGAGGAAAGATTATGTTTTCACAAGTTGTGACCAGGTTTAGCGAGATGGCGTTGGGTCGATTTAGAGATGTGTCAGATGTTTTAGAGGTGTGTCAGATGTTTTTCACAGGGCAGTGTTTGGCCCCGGGGTCTGCAGGTCTGAGAGAGTGGGGCGGTGTGGGGACCACTTGGGTCCATCATTCCCCTGACAACGATCTTCCCGGACCACTCCTGCACAAAGTTTGTGTTGGTTTATCACGGGCCACCAGGATGAAGCATGGATGTCACCAAGACAGTCATCACCTGGTGGGTTTCCACAGCCGAGTGTCTGCTCTGCATGGTTATGAAGCCCCAGCATCAATCCTCCCTGGGGATCGTGGGCTAGGTTTGCTTCAGCTGAGCCATTTAATGGGACTAAAAGGCATTTCCCAATCATCTCCCACAGTGATTCAGCCACCAAATCTCAACTGTGCTGGTCAGTTAACCAAGTGGTCCAGCATTGGCCTTGTGGGGTAGGGTGTCTGAGGTTGCAGAATGTATGCAAGGAGAGAGGGGCTTGGAAGAAACCATTTAATTAAATAAAAGCTGTGGTTGAGGAGTACCTCAGAGGAAAAAATATTTTGAAAGTCTCAGCTGATATAATGAGTGTAACTCTATCCCTGTTCCAAGAGTAACATCTACTGACAGAGCTGAGGAGCTGGCCCACAATCTCTACTTGTCAATATCTGTGTCATTATTATTTGCTTTTAATTGCCTCTGTCATGCAAGGTCCTTTGGAGATGGCTGACAATGAAAGGGGTGGACCACCTGGAGAACAAGAGAATGTGTTGCGCGTGGTGGTGAGAAATGTCAGCATGAAAGTTAACTACTAAAACCGTGAAATGTTCCAGCAATGCAGTAGTCAGGACTGGGCTGGGATGGGGTTGGCACAATCTTTTAGCCCTCTGGGGCAGCTAATTCTTGCAGGCCAGGGTGGTTTTAAATCCCATTACAACCTGCAGCACATTCAACCATATGCAAGTATTGGTGGGTATCTGTGCTGGAGGGAGAGAGGAGAAAGATCTCCCCATCCTCATCCTCGTATGCTTTCTCCCTAGGCATCACACCTGGCTCATGGTCAAGGCACCAGATGAGGCTAGATGGACCTGTGCTGCAGCTGAAGTCTTCTGGATGGTGGGCCTGGGATCACCAAGCCTGTTTCCAGCTCAGAGCATGGAAGGATTAGGTTTGTCACTGCCTGTACCCAGACTTGCAGGAATATCCACAACTGGAGAGGGAATTAGCTGGGATACTGTCTCTTCTGCTACTAGTTCAGCCCACTGTGTAACTGATAGGTCTTGGAGATATCACAGTTTCAAAACCATCAGCCCTCAATCCCTGTTTTTGTCACTATTCCCAGCAACTGTGGTTTGTACAAGGCACTATATAGTCACAGGACTTCCCAGCAAAGTCAAGTGTAGGTATGATAATTTTGGGTGAGATTCGTGCCTCCTCTAAATCTTTGTTGACCTAAAAGACTTCATGGAATTACTCTGCCCTGAGACCAGGTGAATGGAAGAGAGATACTGTTCTTGAAACTGAAAAGTCCCATCCTTGCCCAGGTGTGATACAGATAGCCCTGCTCTAAATGTAACCCATTGATGCTTTTTAATGCAAAAAGCCTCATGGATCCTCTTTACACGCAACATCAGCACCACCAAAAAAAAAAAAAAGCAACAAAAAACCCAAAGCAAAACATAACTGTGCAAATAAATACCCTTTGCAATCTGGATGTTTTATGGTTTGGGAAACATTGTGAATATATAATCCAAGCAGTTATATTGCCAAGGAAATGTCACATAAAAATGGAAGAATCATAGCTTAGATCAGGGAGATAAAAAAGGACAACACAATCTAATCAGATGTGACAGATGCAGCCCAATTCAACATAACAACCAGAGCCAATGGGGATTTGCTTGCAGAATACACCCCTTGCTCCCTCCCAACCTCCTCCTCTTGTTCCAATATTCAGACCTGTGTTCATTTGAAGGGAAAATAAATTGTATTTAAAAAGCTCTCTGGAGGTGCCCAAACTGTTAATAAGAAGGCAGACCACTGTGATCTGGTAGGGGCTGGGCATGGTCTTCCAAAAACGTGCACCTGGATTTTGCTTTTTATTGGCCTAAAAAGCAAGCAGGATTGGAGGAGGGGAAGGTGCTATTGGAGGGAAAGGGGCTATTTTTGTCCCCAGTGGTGGGGAGCAATGGCACTGGGGGCTGGTCTGGAGGCCAGACAGGTGTTTTATTTTTACCTTCCACCCTCCCCCCC
>VYZV01018431.1:132474-162958 GCA_013401275.1 Pandion haliaetus | reverse complement strand
CCCCCCCCTCAGTTTGTTCTAATTAAATACTTGAAACTTCTCTGGAATTGATCATCACCTATTTAATGGCTTATTGATTTTTAGGAGCTGCTGCATTTTCTTTCTCTCTCTCTTTTTTTTTTTTTAACTGTACATTTTCATCATTATTGCTACTATCATATCTAATCATAGACACAGGAGGACATGCTCTTTCATGGGAAAGCACCTGACAGCACAGGACCATGACTGGGTTATTCCCAGGCAGCTGCTCCCTGCAGATGCTGGCTTCCCTTCGCTACGCTGAGCCCCGTGAAGTCCCCTGGGCTGTTGCCCTTGCTGTTAGGGAGAGGAGAGGGTGCTGGTGAACTCCTCCATCCTCAGGAAAGCACAAGGGGGTTCAGGAAAGACCCTGAAGAGACAGTGCTTCCACCACCTGATGTTTCTCATAGGGACTGCAAGGTGAGAAGAGCTACTTACGTTCTCCTGTCTGGATTCCCAAGGTGGCACCGCTCACTACGGAATTTGCCAATGCCCCATGGAGACCAGGGAAGGGTGACAAGCTCTTCCCCAGAAGGCAGAAGAGATGAACATGTGCACAGCTAACCAGCAGCCCAGGAACAGGGTGGGTGTGCTCAGTGCATCTCCATCCTGCAAAAGAAATGAAAGGACCCCAGGGAGATGTTGCAACTTCTCGCCTAGACGGTACTTCTGCAGCTCCCTCCCTCCCTGGGTCTTTCAGTGGATGTGGAAACTGCCCTGCATCTCACAGGCAGACTTCGGAGATTTCTTGTTACGTCAGGAAGACTTTGTCCCCCTCTTATTTAAAGGGATGAGAGTAGATTTTTGGGAAAAGAACAAAACCCACCTAGGACTGCTTTTAAAGTCTTTTCCACCAAAGGACAATCCAGCACAGTCATTGATAAGTTGATCCACTTTTATTTACCCTTCCTAGTAAAAGAGCAACTAGATGTAATTTCTTGTTTGACTTTGTCCTGCTTTAACGTCTAGTCTCAGGATCTTGTTATCTTTTTGTCTGACAGACTGACAAGTGATGCCAGATTTCTGCACTTAATGAGGGGTCTCATAGACTGTGCTCCAGCCACCCCTTGGCCTTCCTCTTTCATAACAAAAGAACTTGACCTCCCGGGTCCTCTCTGATTAACTCAGACTTTCCAATCATTCATCTCTTTCTGCTCTTGCTTTCAATGTAAATACCAGAATGAGATGCAGTGTCCCAGTCACAGTGGCCCCACTGCTACATACAGGTGTGATGCTTGGACATCTCCTTGCAAAATCCCTGGCTTACACATCCCAAAACCACACCACCTTCATCATCACACTGTGAGCCTCTGTACCAATCATAAATTGGATGGTGTTACTGTGCTCACCGATTGATCTTGTCCTTCTCACCATAGGCTGCCTTGTATCAGCAGTATATTCTGCCAGGGTATAGTTTCTTCTGTAGACTTCATTGGTGAGGCCTTGTGGTTTCCTTGTGGGTCACTGATAGGTACGATGAGAGTGCACTGATTCCTTGGGCATCACACCTTCCTTGCAAATGTTTCCCATCTGTTGGCACAAGCTGAGGTCAGTCAAGGGCTTTGAATCCCTTTAATGTGTGCCGTGTTCATTTTAGATCATCCTACCTGTCCATCAAAGGGCTGTGGGGTAGAAAATCTGCTATCTTGTAGGAGTACATTAAATAAGCAGTATTGCTTTTAATAACCACAGTGCTAATCGAATCTTCCCTTTGAGTCTTACACAGAGAGCTGCCAAAAAAGATGCGTCTCCACCAATTGGTTTTAATTTGGTTGCACACTGCCTTTACTCCCAGACTTTTGCATGCAATTACCAAAACAGAGCATAATCTGGAGCAAAGTGTTTCCCATGAGTAGGGCTGCCTCTCCAATCCCACCCCCCTTGCCTCCTCCTTCTCCTCCCTTGCGTGTCAGCCTGGCTGTGAGCTCTGCCAGCCCACCGTAAAGTGTTTGACATCATGCTATGGCCATACACTGCTTGCCCTGCCTTGGGTTGCTCCCTCTTGCCCTCCAAAGGTTGGCAAACCAATTCGATAAGCAATCCGTGGCACCTAGCATCCCCTGCTGCACAGCAGGACGTGTGTGTGTTTCGGGGTGGAGATGGGATGGGATGGGATGGGATGGAGACATGTCTTATCTGATCTGATGCTATGAACTGCAGTCCTCTGCCATGGCATGGCTGTGGTTCCTGGTTTCTGCCAGGAGGATTATGGTAAAGTCCCCTGCACTGGGGAGCTCGGAATGCTCCAAAAAGCATCAGCCTCCAAGGAAATGTCAGGGTCCCTCTGCTTTTCTGCAGCCCCATGTCCATCCATCCCTGGCAGGTGGGATGAGAAGCCCACCTGGCCATCTGGACACCACAGTACTCTTAGTTTTATTTAGAACTGTAATTAAAAATGATATAAAAATACAAATACATGAATAAAACATGGCATCTGGGAGAAAGCACTGAGTGTGTGTGTGTGTCCCACTTGGCCAGGTACTAACCAAAGGGCAGGTATGGATGCCATAAGGCACATGAAAAGGGGAAAGGTGCTGGGACAATATACTGAAGTTGTATGTTTTAACTGGAACAATCCGTTTTCCAATTCAAGGGCTTGTGTCAAACCTATTTGCACATGGTCATGAGACAGAGCTCACCCATAGAAAAATGGGTGATCCAAAAGATATGTTGGATATAAGCTTATGTTTGGACATAAGTTCCGTATGTCCAAAGTTTTATAACAGTCCCTCAGCTGGCAACACCATTTATCATGAATATTTCAGCAGCTGATGCACTTTTAAAGTCCTAATTCGAGGAGTTACACGATTATGCTATTTTTTTCTTCCCTCTTTAAAACTAATTTGTAAGAAATCTTGTAATTGTGGAGGAAAGCTGAAAAGTGAGACCTCAAGCACCTTAAACATGAGTAGGCTGATAAGAAACACACATTCTGTATCTTTGTAAAAAAAAGTTTAACCTAAAGCTGGTGATTTGGGAGAGGAGGCTGATTCGTAATTGTGCTTTTTTTACTGCTGATGGCACTGTCTTTCCCAGTACACGATCTGCTTGGGTCTTTTTTATTGAAAAGTCCTTTTTAGGACCCAAGTGCACCTCGGCTTCACTTCATGTATACTGGTTTGGAAACAAGGGAATTGAAGCAGTATCGCATCTCATTTAGGCAGCTTGAAGAGGACGTATGCGATAATAGCTTGTTTCGGCAATTAGAGAAACACCTTAATGATAGCAGAAACAGTGCACAGGGTAGAGGCAGAAAGCAGTTGCCATAAAATCCTGAAAAGCAATAATGCCTGTGTCCTGTACAGCATCCACCATCAACGATTTTAGGGAGCAATTCAGAGAAAAAAGAAAATGAACCTGGAAAAGTTTTCTGACCGTGCTATGATGCAAAGCCAGATGTTGCCCCTTGCTACAGTAATAGGGTAGTGATCACTAAGCTTTTAAGTACCCTTTGCAAAGCCCAGTGTGCCCTCCCACAAAGCCTTTTGAAGCACAGCGTGAAGACAGTTTAGACTTTATATTAGACCTGCCCACCAACACAATTAAATCTGTTGCTGGTCACTTTTCAGTTTTCATAGGCAGAAAAATGCCTGGAAACGTCACAGCAAAAAAAAGGTCAATCGTTTTTTGTCCTGAAAAGGAGGAAGGCTGGGAGGCAAAGGGTGGGACAGCTGCAAAATTAAGCTGTTAATCTTTCAACAGAGGACAAAACAAGGTGGAGATATTTGCCACCAGAAGTCTTTTTAAGCAGGTGATGGGAATAATGCTGCATCTTTCCTGCCTGTTTTGCCAGTCCTGCAGGAAGGTGAGAAGCAATGAGGCATGAGAGGAGCTTTGCAATCTGGTTACCTGTCATCTTGGGGATGGTGCATGGTGCAAAAATCAGCACCTCCCTTGAGTGGGATGGGGGAAAATCCATTCCCCTCCTGCCTTTAGTGTCCCAGGTCAATAGTGGTTGGCCCTGATGCCTCTCCTGCCTGTTTACCCACTGCCATGCGGGAGGAGAAGGGACCCCGTGCCCTGGGCTGGGACACCCTGTGGCAGAGGCTGCCTTGCACTCACAAGAGTTGCCCTGAGTGCCCTACACAGATTTAAAGGGTGGCCCACCTTCATCTCACCTCGATACAAGTGGGGCAGGTTGCACAGGCTCACCATTCGACGGGTCCAGCTCACAACCTCCCCAGTTCCTGCCCTCCTGCCACCTCCAGCAGGGATTTAGGGGAAAAAAAAAAAAAAAAAAAAAAGGCCAAGTGTGATGCTTGATAAATGCCTATAGAACTTCCAGGCCAGAATTAGTAACACCAAACTAGGTCTTCTTAGCTAAGTCACTGGCACATCTGATCTCTTACCAGCCAGGAGATAGGTACAGCCAGGACCGTGTAGAGCAAGTGGTCTCCAGATGGGCTGTGGAGCTTAGCAGACCCTCTAAGTCTTTTGAGAACCACACTCAGGCTTGTCATCAAGCTTTCAGTTTGGCTGAAAATACTGTAGAAGCAGGATGTTTTTGTGGTCTATCTACTGTGGCTTGTGGACATCAGACAGGACACTTTTCTGGTGCAGCTCCCTGTCTATAACATCTATAGTGACAGCCAAAACCAAACCAAAACAGAGAAATTAAACACTTCTTACAGAATAACACTGCTTGCTGGATGCACGCACTTACTCTGTTCGAGACAAAAAGGGGAGAAGGGTGAATTGCACATGACAGAAGTTGTCACTTAGGGTAGGTTTCATTTGTCCACATTTAGATTAATATGACCTAGTTTCAGATGTCTACCTGCAATGAGATGAACTGCAGCCTAGAAAGAGAGCAGAGGCAAATGGGTATGTGTGTTGTAAATATTTGAAGTTACCAGAGCTGTGAGACAGAAATAGAGGTGATAGGAGAACATGAACAGATCAGTGTTTCACATCATTATACCTGGAGAGGTTCATTTGCAGAGCAGGAGCCATCCTGTTTCCCTGTGGTTTCTTTTTGTCCCTCTGTCCCCGTGGATGTACCTGCATTCACTGCCCTACCGCATAGGTTTGGCTTTCTCTCAGGCCTTCCCTGTCCCTGTTGAATGCTATTTTGGTGCCAAACTGGGCCCAGAAGACTCCTGGAGAGTTTTCCTGGCTTTGCACAGCCTGGTCCCCACGAACAGCTTTGCACCAGACCCAGAGCCTCGCCGCTGCCTGCACAGGCAGTTGCACCAGGACAAGGTGAGCTTGGCAAGGTCTCACCTGCAGCCTCTGTCATCCTGCCAGGGACTCCACGAAATCAAGACACTGGAGAAACAAAGAGATGAATCGGGCCCTCGGTCTGTATTCTGTACCTACTTCCAACACAGTAAAAAACCCTCCAGGAGCTGCAGCGTAGTCCTTTCAGCAGGTCTGGGGCTGCAGCTCAGGTCTGCTAACTCATGAGGACAACCATTGTCAGCTCCTATTAAGATTAGGATAAAGGCTTTATCAGGCAAATTGGTGTGGCTGCTGCTGCCCTAATGTTATTTTAAGTGACTCCTCCATTACAGGGAGATTTGCAAAAGACAGGGGCTACTGGTCCAAAGCCGAGCTGCTGGGATTCGGACTCCAGCTGCTAATCCTCTTCTTACAAAGAAACCTCCCCTCTCTAGGAATCATGTCCTGCTTCTCAACAGTCTGCATGATTATTCCATTTCCTTTTAGTGGACAGCATGTTTCAACACTTATTAAATTGCTGTTTCTCTCAGCAGGGTCTGGGAGCCTGTTCTATTGCATCCCAAGAAGCACAAATCTCCCCCTGTGTTGGTGATAGCTGGTATCTGATCAATAGCGATGCAATCTTCTCTGCTGAGTTTTAAAGGCATTTGATTGGGCTAAAAATCAGTAAGAGTCGTCTGATTCCCTTGGAGGGATGCCCTCTTACACCACCTGAGGATCTGGTCTCCATATTCTCTTTACTTTATACAATTCAGACCTTTCAGACATACATTTAATAGCAGTGAGAGCGCAGGATTTTGAAATGGCTGGGTTGGGATATCTTTTGTCAATGCTGGTTTTGTGTGTGCTTGATAGGAAAAAAGCGCCACTGAATTAGCTGTACTGTGTGATACCAGGAAAATAGCTTTCTTCTGAATAGCATCCAAAATCCTCAGCTGTCTGTCCAAGCCTGTAGAGCTGTCCTGTAACAATGGCTCCTCTGTAGGTGGGTTGGTTGGGTGTTTTTGGCACAAGAGGAGCTCAGTGCTGGCCTCTCTGATGAGAACAAGTGTCCTGGGTCAGACCAGATAGCTTGCCTATCCACTGTCCCACTGGATGGCTGAGACTGAGGATCTGAAGAAGCTTGCAGGACAGGGCCAGCATGAAGTGGTATGCCCTCAAAGGCTGTCCCAGCCTCCAGCAATTTGGAATTTAGGGAATTAGCTGAGTTTGGTGACATTCAAAGTGGAGATAGTCCAGGTTACCGTGTGTCGTGGTTTCAGGTCAGCTCAGTCGGTAACAAAGCACCACGAAGCCGCTCACTCACCCCCCACCCCCTCGCCTGGCTACGTTGGGATGAGGAGAAAAAAAAAAACCAGACAAAAGGCAGGCTTGTGGGTCGAGACAAGGACTGGGAGGGATCACTCCCCACTTATGGTCACGGGCAAAAGACAGGCTCAACTTGGGGAAGAAACAAAATCAATTTAATTTACTACAAATCAAAACAGAAACAAAACACAAGGGTATTAGGAAGGGAAACCAAACATCAGAACAACCTCCCCCCACCCCTCCCGCCTTCCCGGCTCAGTTCACTATCGATGCCTTCTACCTCCTCCCCCCGGCGGCGCAGGGGAATCGGGGATGGGGGTTGAGTCAGCTCGCCGCACATCGTCGTCGCCGCTTCTCTCCTCAGGGGGGAAGATTCCTCTCTCGTTCCCTGCTCCAACGTGGTTCCTTTCCGCGGGATTCAGTTCCTCACAAACTTCCCTGGCGCGGGTCCTTTCCGCGGGCTGCTCTCCCGTCTCACACTGCTTCAGCGCGGTTTTTACCATGGGGTTACGGCCACCTTCGGGAGCCTCCGCTCCACCGTTCACCCCCCTGGGCTGCAGGGCCATCAGCCTCCTCAGGCTCCTCCTCCTCCCCCTCCACTTCCATGATTCCAGTGTCGGCAGCGATGTTCCTCTCAAGTTCCCCCCCACACTACCGGTTCCCCTTCTTAAATAGGTTTCCCAGAGGCGCTACCACCGTCACTCCCCGCCTAGAGGCGGGTCCGACATTTTGGCGCGCGGGTCCGACATTTTGGGGCAGCGACTTCTTCCAGCAACTTCTTAAAGGGGCCGCCTCTGTAGCCCCCCTCCCCTGCCACCAAGGGAAAACCGCGCCACACAAACCCATAACACCGTGAGAACCAGAAGTGGGCCCTGCTTGCTGGAGGTGGCTCTGACTTTTTCTGCTTTTGTTACCTGGGTGGCTCCCAGGGAGCTTGTCTCTCAAACAAGGAAGAAGGGATGGCAGATGCTGAGGTGTCTGCAACAGCCTCCTTAAGGCTGCTTCAGTAGCTTGTGAGGATATTTGGTGCTCACACAGAGCACAGAGAGTAGGGCTGATCCACAGAAAGCAACGGGACTCTTTCAGTAGCTGCAGGTAAGGATGACAGCAGTTGGATAAATGGCTGGCCCAGACCCACAGAGCCGTGTCCCCTTGCCCATTGCAAAGGTGTGCAAACTCCAAGCCGATCTGCTGGGCACCTCTGGGGAGAGACAGAGTGTGACAAACTTCTCTTGGGAGGCTGAACGCGTAAGGGATTTGGGTTTTGGGACCCGTGTCATTAGGGACACAGGGTGGGTAGCTTGTGGATCCTTCTAGACCAAACGTCTTCCCTGATCCCAAGCATTCACAGCTGAAAATCCATCTCGCGCATCAGCAGCATCTCCATTCCCCAGTACACCATGGTAGCAGCAGCATGGCACCTTGTCCTGCCTCCACCCCACGGAGGACCATTTGCTCCAGAGCCACCATGGCTTGACCCACAGCTCCTTGTACTGCGCTGTCTTCTGCTGTCCTTTGCTGAGAGCTTTATCACTGCTGAGTAATACAGAGAATTACTTGTGGCAAGGCATCTCTGGCAACTTCATTCGGGGCACCTACCTTCCTTTTGCCATTAAAGCCCTTGCTACACTGAAGGTGGGAAGGGAAGCTGGATTGTTTCTGACAGGAGCAGTTTTTCCTCTCTGTTCCCATTACAAATGTGCTATTTCTTGGCATTTGGCCATCTGGGAGAGTTATTCTGGCTTTCAGCCTCTGTGCGGGAGGTGCTGAGTATGGGGCTGCCTGTGGTAGGGAGAGCTGGGCTGCTGAATAACACAGAGCTGGAAATCCTCATGCAGATGGATTAGAGGATGTTTCCATTAAAATCCTGCCTGCCTCTCCACTTCGCAGCATAAATATCAGTGGTGTGAGTGGCAGGATACTGAGGGCTTAGGAGAAATGTTCAGTAGACCTCGGCAAAACTCATATCCCTGTTTAGCAGACTGGGCAGCTGCTGCTGCTGATGTGCAAAAGTGAACGTTGAAGTGCTGCAGAAAGACAGAATGAGTCAAAAAGCAGAGAATAGGGGCAGAAAACCAGCAGCAGGCTTTCAGATCCATGCTTTTGTATGCAGAGAGCATGGCAGACCCCAACCCAGGCTGGTGTTTTGGACCTGACAGTCAGGGAAGGCAAAACACCATCAGCACAGCACTACAGTTTGACACGAGGACAGGAGGTGACCGGCCACCGGGGTAAAAAGTAGCTCCTGGGCAGCAGCTGCTGGCAGGCTTTTTGGGCAGAGAGGGGCAAGCAGTACTGCCAGCATGGACATCCACATCATCCTAGACTCAGGTTGTGAATGCACAGCTTGGTTTGCCATGAAAACCCGTCCTGTGCTGCTGCCGAGCATGTGGTCGATACCTGGCTCCCCACTCCGGGTAACTTTCTGCCCCCCAGCAGGCTGCAAAGAAGCTAAAGCCGGCAAGCAGTTTTAGACCTGCCAAAACCAAGGCCTAAGATTTTGCATTAAAAGGTAAACTTCTTTAGAGGTCAGGAGCAGAGCAGTCCCTGTAGACTGTGACACCAACATCAGCAGGAGGGCTTATAAATGCTGCGCGGGACTTCTTGCTTTCACCTTCCACCTCTCTCCCAACAAAAATAAAACCTGACATAACCACCAGATGAAATAGTGTTAAGGTTGTAAAGCATAAAGGTGGGAAAAGCTGCCTGCAAGGCTGGCTGCGTTATCTGCATCCCCCCCTCCACTGTACATGCAATGCAAACTAACTGCTGATCACACACTGCTTTTTCCATTTACTCCCTATTGCAGAGTACTATGGCAAGAGAATTTCCAGAACAAAAGCCTTACCACAAATTGATGAATACAGGCAAACCAGTAGACATTCCCTTAACCTTATTCTTGGAAATAGCTGAATAATTTCTGTAGATGAGGTCAATCTGAGGTAAAGCATCCCGTGTAGAAAATTTTAGATTATCTGGTTTCAGCTTTGCAAAGTTATAAGTTACTGCAAATAAGCTCTTGCAGTGCAAAATGTTAGGTGGCCTGAACTATAGGTATTTGTACTTGCTCTGTGTATAAAATCTGTGTTTACATGGCACAGATCAATTCCGTGGGCTCCTCAACAATTGTTTAAAAGTTTAATAAAGCAGCTCTTCACTGGTGAAATCACAATCCGTAATCAGATCCCTGAAACAGAGTGATTTCTCATCGCCTCCATCAACCCCAAGCCTAGCTTAAGTGGAGCCTTACAAGGCAATTTTTGGTTTCCTGAGAGAGGTCCTTTTCTCTTCCCATCCCTTTCAGTGAGACGAATAGCCTGGACATGCTGTGGGATGTTCTTTTGGTGGCCAAGGAGTGGTTTATCATGCTCTGGAGTCAGCTAGCCCATGACATGCTCGCAACAAGCAAGAGCAGGTCTTCATGTCGCAGGTCCTAACGCAGCAGACCTCCTTCACTTTAGTTTCAGCAAGGTGTATGATAAAAGTTAACAGTGAAGGGAAACTGGAGAAGAGATGTGCTGAGGGTTGTTAAATGCATGGAAACTCTGCCTGGTTTGGGAAGCCACAAAGGGCTGGACACTGGGATTGCACACAGGAGGGGTTTTGTCATGGTATTGCCAAGTTCCCACAGACCTTGAAAGGAAAGGTGCTGCGAGGAATATTTCTTGCTCGGAGCAAAATCCTTTTGTCATCTCTACAAGGACTGTAACAGAGAAGTGAAAATCACTCCGTCCAGCCAAATATCTTATCCGCCTTTCCTTCCTCCATTGAAATGCTGCCCATGGATATTAGCGAGTCTGGCCTCGAACCACCTCGGTGACCTGAGGCAGCATTCTCCTTTTGGATGAAGAAAGAGAAGCCCCGGGGTGAATAAGGGCTGGATTTCAACCAGTGCTTTTGAAGGTCTGGCTCTTCATGTCACAGTGGGAGTTGCCAGATGCCTCATGGTCAGGAACAAATCTGGCTCTTTTTTTTTTCTTTGGGTTTCTAACAGGAGTTGAGCTCTTTGAAATCTCTGGCCTGCTCTAACTTGTTAAAAAATCACATGGGCAGCCTGAGGCAGAGCCAAGTTTTGAAACTCTTTCCCAAGTCTAGTGACTGAAGGAGAGGAAAAGATCTCTCCTTGGGAAGATCGCTTTCGCTTTCCAAGGCCCTGACTACCTTATCTGCAATAGATGGGAAAATGGGTTGAGTCCGAGTGGTGGCTTGGGAACTGGAATATGTAAGACATTTCATCTGCAGGTGAAGGCACCTCATATCCACCAACAGGTCAGGGAACATTTACCTGGAAGAGTTTTAAAGGAGCTAGGCAGGATTCTTCCCAGACCCGACCTCATCTCACCCAGCCTTACCCATCTCTCCTGAAGGTGCTGATCACCCTCCAGTGACTAGAGAAGTTTACACTAGTTTAAACTATATTCCTAACTTTCAAGTGGCAGAAAAATTGATCAAGTGAGCCCGCACTTTTGAGCTGATTTTCCTTTAAGTCTTGAAGCTTCTTGAAGGCAAGAAGAAAGCAAGCATACCAACATTTTAAGGTGGTAAATGGATGTCTGCTGATATGTCTGCTGGCTTGCCATTGATTCTGGACTGAGAAATAAAGAAAGAAGGATCACCGACTGGAAACCTGGGAACTACCTCTGTGTGTGACTATGTGCAAACATAGGCTGAGTGCTCTTTCTGCTCTCAAGTGAGTTTGAGTCCTCATTTTATGAACCATAGACTAATGTCCAGATTTCTTTGTTAAGATAGTCCAGACAACAAGTGATATTCCTGCATAAAAAATTCACTGCTCTCCTCTACATCCATGGTGAATCTCTGACCCACATTCCTGAGGGTCTTTTAAAATATGAACATACCAAATGTGTACCAAGGATTTAAAACACTCAAACCCTTAGGGAAAAAAGCTCTCTGGCAATGTTGCAGAAGATGGTCTCCTCTGGTGTGTGACAGCTGAATGGGAGCACTGTCACTCACTGCCTGGTTGATCCGAGCCTGGCAAGGAAGGACAGTTTTGCAAGAGGTTTAACTCACTGTCTATAGCCGTGCCAGGGCTGAGGTGGCAGGGGTGAGGGTGAAATGGAGAGATGGCTCATCTGCAGCCAGTTTAACTTACAGGCTAAGAGGAATTAAATAGTGGCTACTTCTCACCTGACTTTTATATGGACTTTTATGAGATGCTTCTGCGCAGGACTCATCCTGGACCAGTGTGCATGTCTGCACAGCACCTGGTGGTGCATCAGGACTGTGGTCTTCACTGCTGGTCTAGTATTCATGATGGAGCAGAATCAGAATGTGGGACTCCAGTTTAGAGACACAGGCACGTGGACAACTTAAAACACTTCTGGATCTGGAGACCCAGCTAAATGCCTTGGCAGGCATAACCCACACAGCATGTATAGAGGGACCGGACTCACTAGAGCCACTCAGCACAAATTGACGGACTGGGTGTCAGCCCTATTGAGGGTCTGGGCAGGATCTGAGCTCCAGGTCCTGAGATCTGTCAATAATTACAGGACGCAAGACTGTTTCCCAAGAAGCAGAGGTTGCAAAAGACCTAGTAGTTGGCTGAAGAGGAGCTCTCCGCCTAAGGCTAAACAGGCTTAAGCCATCCTTGGCCTAACAAACAATGGATGCTTTAGTGAGAAAAAGGAGACTGTATCACCTCTGCTTTTGGCAGCACTGCAAAAGCTACAGGAAGACTGTGTCCAGGCTGGGATCAACAGTTGACTGGAGAGGGCTCAGAGAAAAGCCAAAAAATGCTTAAAGGCTTCGGAACCTGCTTATTGTGAGAAGCTCCAGGATCTCACTGTGTTTAGCTTAACAAAGAGAGGATTAAGGAGTGACTTCATGACAGCCCATGAATGTCTGCGTGGAGAACAGAAATCAATGACAGAGGCTTTCTGGTCTTGCAGACAAAAGTATAACAAGGGTGAGTGGCTGGAACTTTGAGCTAGACAAATCAGACCAGGAAAAGATGCAATTTTTTTAACGATAAGGGTAATTGATCATAGGAACAGCAGAAAAAGGCTGTGTTGCATTCTCCATCGCTAGTGATATTTGTACTGAGGCAGGCAGAGTTTCAAAAGGAGGGATTCTTGTTTGATCACAGTTATTGGATCTGAGGTGGGAATTAGTGCACAAAGCTCATGGGCTAGGCTGACCAGCAGGTCAGAGAAAATTATCGCGATAGATTTTTTCATTATTTTCTGAAAAATCTATGAAGTCCCAAATGCAGATGGATTTGGGGGTGGGGAGGTAATAGGGAATTGAATCAGTTATAAGCTGTTACAGATAGTGCAGCAGAGCAGAATAAATCACCATAATCAAAACAGAGCTGCCTTATGACACTGAAAGCTGAACAATGAGCCTTCACATAAATCCACTCCACTTATTAGGCAGAAAAGCCCAGATAGTCAATATTCACATTAAACATCCATCAAAAAATGCTTCACAGATTGCACTCCCATTTGGGAATTTCTCCATTTCATAGTCAATTGAAGCTGTATAGCTGAAGATTGCTATCGGATAACACCACCTTCATGGGATATAAAATCACCTGGGGAAGGGATGCTCAGATAGATGGCAGCAGCTTGGAGCAGCTCTGCTGATAGACAGCAGTTGGGGAGCTCATTTCATAGCCAAAGATGTTACTCCTCTATAGGACTTCTCTTACCTGTGAGCGTGACAGATGGTATGTGCAAACAGGCAGACATGAAGAGGTTCGCACTTGTATTCTTGGCATTTATTGGGAGATGACATTGCCATCTCTCAGACTGCTTTTCCTAAGCTAGTAATAGCTCTCCATGAAGTTTGCAAGGAGGCAAATTTTGGCCTTCAGAAACCAGGTGGCTGAGGAGACATGTCAGGGCCATTGGTGAGGAACGGTGGGAGGATCTGGAGATGGTGGAGGCGATTGTCTCACGCCATTTCAGACCGATGGTTGGAGCCGTCCCACCCTTGCAGCACTACGAGGGGTGGGTGGTCACGGTCTGCCCGGGGCTGGCATGCATCCACCCTCCTGCAAACTTCTCCTCTTCCCTTCTCTCTGCCACATTAGGGAATGGTTTTAAATGCCAATGATTTTCAATGACCATTGGAGGTGCCTGACCCCAGGGCTATAAGGCAAGTCTTAACGTGAAGAGAGTGAAGCACCTTAGCAGGAGTGAGGGCTGAGCACGTCAGGTCACAGCTATTACCACTGGTGGACCTGGACCAACAAGGATCTGCCACATCCCATGTTTCAACACAAACTTAAAGGCCACAAATGTCATGAGGATGTGGGAGGCAGGGGATATTTTTCTAAGAGACCTAATGCAGGCAAAGAGGTAGATGGAAAAAAGGGGTCAGAATGAAAAATGGAAAAGGGGAGAAATAGGTAATAGAATAATTAGTACCACAAAGGGGGGAAGAAGGCACCCCCCTCCGTTGTGCATCGCTTAGCACTCTGCCAGCTCTGGCAAGTGCTCCAGATTGTGCGTGATACAGAGCAATAAGCATTCCTGGAAACTTCTGGTTTTTAAGCTCTCTGAACCTCAATTCTCCATTTGTAAGTAGGGATAATGTACTCCAAGGATGCAAAGATTAGTTAATTAATGGGTTGTGACATACTCTGATGCTGTGATAATGAGCACTGCGAGGAAATCTGTGATTAAGGCTCTGGTTCAGTGTATTTTATTTAGATAGCTAACCTGGGGGACGGGATCAGCCCCTGAGACCATCTGAGCTTTCCACCCCTTTCTGTGACCTGTACGGGGATTTCAGTACCGTGCTTCGAAAATGGATTAGAGCCTCCCCTGAAACCACAACCTAAAATGTTGGCATGTCTGTGTATGAGACAGATTCTTAATTTACAGTAGATATCCTATAACTGTCCTGCTGGGTCTAGGACTCAGTGTCGACAGCAGGGTTTGGACGGTGTATGGTAGAGAAATCCTGGTGCTACATCCTGCACAAAGAGAGATGAAGCCATCGAGTTTGCTTGGGGAGCACCTGGGAAGCTTGATTACTCCAAGTGATGTGCAGCTCTCAGGAAGGGGTAGAAATATCACATCATCCTATACCTGGAACTCTCTGTATCATGACATGCACACATATACATACAGGCAAAAATCCAGTGGCAAAGACATGCTGAACCCTGTGAAACCAGAAGGTTGCAGGGCTGAGTCCTAGGGCTGGGAAAGCCAAGGACAGCTGACAAGGAGCCGCGACCCATCCACCATTGGTACAGCAGAGGGTCGGATGATTTTGAGTAAGGATCGATAGTGTCTAGCACTTTGCTTTGGGCAGCTGTTGCGGAAAATGAGATGAGATTTGTGAGGAATTGGCAACAAGATGGTCAAAAGAAGCCAAGGCACCTGAGTCCACTGGGAAAGGACCAGTGACCGAGGTCATCATGCAACGCATGGACTGGGGCAGCATGAGGGATGCAGGCTGAAGGCAGCATCCTTCCTGTGCTCTTCCCAAGGGCAAGCAGGGCAAGAAGTCAGTGTGCCCAAAGGCCCCCATGAGTCACCAGAGCCCTCAGAGGTGCCTCTTTGAAGCCTCCTGTGAGTCAGGCCTGCCACCGAGCTGATGATTGGAAGGCTTTGAAACGACGGAGGATGAAGGCGAAGGGAATGAACGTCCTTTCTGCGTCCTTTCTGCTGGTGGCCTCTTTCACAAGCTCCCTGCCCTGGAAATCTTTGCAAGCTCTTCTTGCTACGTGAAATGATCTAAAAATTTCTCAGTCACCTCCCTTCTGTTTTACTCCTGCTACAAGGGCATGTAGCACCCACGCATGGGGCTCTTGCCACCTTGCAGGGGATGCTCCAGCTGGGGTGGCTGCTTCCCCATCGTGAACCTGCTGTGTGCATTTTTCATTTGCAGCTGGTGCAGAAAACACCCGTGTGCTGCTCAGGAGGGGCTGAGCTGTGTGGGGCTTTAGTTCATGCCCCATCCCTTCAGGCTGCAGGAATACAAGATTACAGGGTGTTAAGGGGATGCCTCACCCCACCAGGCTGGCCCAAGCTTGGAGCAGGAGTCTGGGGCAGAGCCAAGTTTTAAACTACTTCTGCACATAAAACTCCTTACCTCCCTTTCCAGCTCCCATTAACAGTCCTTCCTTGGATGACTCCTCCTTTGCACTGGGTTGGTGGATCTTCCAGTTTTCACTTTGTGAAAGCTTTTCTTTCATTGACTCTAGTTTTCACTTTGCTGAGGCTTTTCCTTCATTGGCTTTTTTAAGTCAAGTCACAGGGGCTTGAAAGCAGATGAATCATCCCCTTAGAAGTCCTGGCAGCTCTTATCTCCTCTTTGGCACCAGCTGGGAAGTGAGAAAGAGGGAAGGGGAATAAAAAAAAAGAAATCAATACATCTGTTGTATGATTTTCCACAGCTCACCTGTTCTCTGTGCTCTCTTTACACTGCCTCTCAGCTGGGGAAGATAAGGTAATTTACTTGGTGGCAATACTTCTGCCCTTGTAGTCTATAAAAGCCTTAATTCATTAGCAGAGGTACAACATGAACAAACCAGTAGGATGGGAGTAGCTATTCTTGGAGTGTTTTAGGTTATATGGAAAGAATCTTTCTTCCCATTTTTATGTATATATATGCATAGAAATACACACTGACAGTACTGACCAGTATGAGGGTGGTCGACAAAATCATGATGCTCACAGAGAAGATGGATAAGATTGACCATTCAGAGTCTTCTCCAGGATGAAAAATAGGATGTAACAGGTGATGGCCTCCAAAGAGACAGAGCATGTGGCCCCCTGCAACACGTAGTTAAGTCGATGACTCTTCTGCAGGGTGTTATGGATGCCAAGAGGTTACATGGGAGTAACTGGGGAAAAATCAAGGAAGAAAAGATATCAGATGTGGTAAATTGTATGAAAGCACCGCTTCTGTGGAAAACCTGAGACACGAAGAGCAGGAGGAGTGATCTGGAAACTACGACTATGTGCTGGCTGGTTTTCATGCTCTTCCTTTGGCAGCTGCTGTTGGCTGCTGGGCCAGGTGAGCCTGTGGTCTGGCTCCATTTTGCTGCTGTTGTATATCCTCCTTCATGCCCAGTGAGACCACATCTTATCCTTTCCCACTGTGTGGGACCTGGTCCTGTGACCAAACCAATGCAGTCCTTGTCAGAGGGACAGCAGTCCCCAAGTTGTGGCCACCAACCGCTTCCAGGTGGCTGGAAGCAGCAGTGACGTGGGTGAGGGGCGTGTGCCATGAGGCAGGAAATTCAGAAATATCTGCGAGCTGGCATCTCCCATGGTTCAGGTCAACACCACAGTGCTGCCAGGTGCCTTGTACCATCCTCAGGGTGAAGCTGGCCTCGACTACAATGCAAACATCCTCGACAGGGAATGATAGGCTTTGATAAAAGCACCAGAGGCCTGCTGCCAATTTTGTTTTGAACCCTACAAAGCCATGCTGGGTGATGCTACAAAGAGGATTTTGCAGAGATACCTCCATCAGCCATGGTGGTTCATGACACCAGGATGTGGCAAGAGGCAGGGGAGGCGAGAGATGTGGAGGTGAAGTTTCAAGGCCAACCGGTGCTTATCAGAGCACAAAGAGCAGAGGATGAAGATGTGGTTCTTCTTCTGCATTTCAAAACACATCAGCCAAGGTGACCACCATACTTAAATGTTGGGGGCAAGAAGCAAGTTCATTTGGAGAAGCCCTGGCACAGAAAGTGGTGAAGTTTCTGCGTCTCATATACTGGCCTGTCATGTTTTAATGTGCTGCAAGTAAGAAATACATTAAATGCTCAATCAAGAGGCATCAGTTGCTCCTGCCTTGCAACACATTCCTCTGAGGAGGATTGCCACCGTCACCAGGGCACAGCTCCTGGCACTGTATTGAACTGGTCTGGCAAGATAGTGATTTGGGGGGCTGGTAAGGAGGAGAGGGACTCATCGAGGGCCTGTGCTTCCCGGGTGGTGGTCTGGGATCCAGCAGGCACTGGACATGAGCCTCGTGCACGGTCTGCTGGTGAAAAGGGGACACTGGATGAGGAGTCCGTGTTTGTGGCTCTGCACGGCCAAAGGGATGGAGGCAAGCCGGACCGAGAGCACACTTATGAAAAAAAGTAAGTCTTGAGTCACCAACCTGTTTTTTCCAGACAGTTTAGGTGAGGCTGGGATTAGAGAGTTAACTGTCATTTCGGAAAACCAGGGGGTAGAAAAAAGCCACCACTAAATAAGTGCTAACAATGTCCCCCACTGATCATCTTTAACTACAAAAGCAACAGAATTGGCCTTTTAAAGGTCAATCGAAGTGAAAACCTTTGCAGAAATCTCTTAAACTCTTGAATCCCTCAATCGCTTTGCCTCAGGCTGGCAGCTTTGGGAACAGACCTTCCCCTCTGCCTGTTGAGAGTAGTCCCCATTGCTGCTCTGTGGGTGACTGCACCCATCAAACACAGCCCTTCGCCCCCCCTGCGGCAATCTTCCTCTGCAAGCTCCATGCTTGAGGCAGACACTTGGCGGTGCAACATCTTGGACCCCTTTCCAGCTCCACCACAGACTCACCTTTTGCTGTGAGGCAGACGGGAGACATGGAAGGGTCGGAGGTGGGTTTCCAGAAGGATTTCCTCCCAGGGCCTGTTCTGGCTGCAAACTGCTCATGAAGGGAGAAAAGGCTTCTTCCACCCTCTGAACCATCTCCAGCTAGATGTTCTCAGAGCTGGATGACAGCCTGGGAGGATCATGTCTCTTATTATGTGCAGCGGTTCCTACATGACCTCCCCAGCTTCCTACCGCCTCTGCAAGAAATTGCTGCTCCCCTCTGTAAGACTTGGAGTGGGGTTTTACTGTTTTATTTACAATAATAGCAATAATAATGATAATACGACGATGGGGATGATGGAAGTCTGTGGGTTTGTTAAAATGTGAGCTGCTTTGCACCGTTTTCCTACTGCTTTTATAGCATTCAGAGTTGGCGGGGTGTATTGAAATGCCCCACTGCTCCTTTTGCCACAGCTCAGGCTCAACGCTGGCTAGTCACACATGCTGTTTGTTTATGGGAAGTGGATACTGAGACCTGTTGTGCATTTGTTTTGCTGGAAAAAAGGACCTCAGTCACAGATGCTGAAAAAATAGAAGAGCTACACCCCTCCAGAGCGCCAGCTGGAAGAGGCAAGCATCCTGGAGATGGCTGGGAGAGCTGCCTGATGTGAAGCCAAGCATTTTATCAGAGGGTGGGATGTGCCCATGGGGATCACCATCCCTCTTTGGTTTCTGGCTGGAGATAGGCATGCAGTGACTGTGCAGATGTTTGCAGGGAAGTGTTTGCCCAGTGGAACTGGAAGAGATGCGCTGATCCTGCAGGAGAAGGAGCTGGCTGGTGTGCCTGTCCTCGGGAAAGCAGCAGGTCCCATCCCTGCCCTCCTGGGCACGTGTTGACCTCATGCCAACCTCTGCCACTGCTAAACACTGACAGGTCTTACCCTGCAGATGAACTGGTCTCAGAGCAGCATGGAGCCTAGAGATGATACCTCTGTGTCTTTGTCAATAGGAATAGGACCTTTTTCCTCTACCATGAAGAGGCTGAATCACCCATAACCCACCCACAGGGATCAAAAACAGGTGAGGAGACCATGTTTGTGGCTCTGCAGGGCCAAGGGGTTCACACCTGCAAGTCAGAGATGTGAAAGCATCTCCCATGCTTGTTTTCCATCAGAAACCACCCACTCATCCTGATGGTGGCAGGAGGTGCTTGGACACACAGGAGGTGAAGAACTGTGGTGTGCTGGGAGCCAGGAGCTGCAAGGGCTGGCTCCCAGATTTCAGTTGAGCCCCATGGGCTGGGGTGCTTCTGCTTTTCCCCACCAACCAGGCATGTCTGGAAGATGACAAATGTCAGGGCCATGTCTTTAGCTGGCAGAGCCGCAAATGGATTAACCGCTGGCACACACCCCTTCGCTTAACTGTTTCAGTCCATTGGCTTCATTAAATTAATCCCAGCATCAATATGTTTGTTTGCTAGAAGGGCTTTGGGAATAGAGACATTTAACCCCCATAATGACAGAGCTGCACAATGCTCCATCTTACAGCCTACGGCTACTGAGATGGACCAGGCTTCATAACAGCTCCAGGACAAATGGTAATGTGTAGAGCTGCAAGACATAGTATTTGTCCTGGTGCTTTGGGAGTGAGAATAGAGATAGTGACACTTGTCAATCACAGCCATTTCTGACCCGTCATTAGCAGTGATGAGGAAGCAGTGGAAAAACTTTGGAGTGGCAGCACAGCAAACAAAGGAGTGGCATCACATTTCCCTCCCCTCTCACTTCTGGGATGATCAGAGGAGGCCAAATTAGAGGTCAGTAAATTGCAGAGATTTGCTCTTTCCTGCCTCTCACTTGTCCCTCTCCTCCCAAGGGACTTATAAGGTCTGTGATTTGAAACGGAAAGTAGTATGTCTTAAATAAGCAGCATCTGCTTCTAGTTGGGGTGCAAGGCTGCACGCAAAAAGAAAAAAAAAAAACCCATTGATTTAGGTGGAACGTACCGTGTTGAAATGTTGTATCCAGCTAGCAGGAGTCTGCAGGTGCTTGTGTAGGGAAGGCTGCCTCTGAGCTTTGCCTTGTGGGCTGTGAGAAGGGCACAGTGCTTGGAGCGCTGCTGCCTTTATTTATAATGGTGGGTAGAGACTGGTCCAGGCTGTCACTGCAACCCCAGCTTATGCCCCAACTTCCTTCCCAGGTAGTCAGGAATATGGCACATCCAAGCCCACCAAGGATTAGATCATTTCATGGACAGCAGGTCCATAAACAGAGGGGTAGGGAAGTCCCCTTAACATCCCCAATAGATCAAATTGGGATGCTGGAGGAATATGGGAGAAGAACTGACAAAAAGGATCCTGGTTCACATCATCTAGCTAAACTGTGTCCCTTATTGGTGCCATGAGAGGCAGTACACTGAGCTAGATGAACTGCAGCTCTGACTCCCTAGGGCACAGCATGCTTTAAGCAGTGAAAGCACCAATTGACCAGGCCTAGTTACTATTCGGACTGTAATTCATGTACTTGGGGCTCATTTTTGGTTCTCCTAAGACCATCCAGCTTGCAGCTTTGGAAAAGTCCTTTAGTATTACTATATTTCTTGTTTGCATCTCTGTAAATGCAGAAGTATAATAAGGTCTTGCTCTCATAAGGCATTCCTCCTTCAGGGGATCTCAAAGGGCTTTAGAAAGGAGATTGCCATCTTTTTCTCCATGAGGAGGAACATTTGTGGCACTTTCAGTCATGGCAGGGCATCAGCTGGAATGGTGCTGGTTGGTACAAACCCAAATTATACCAGGAGCTGAAGATTCTAGAAGATGTTCCTATGGCCTCACCCTAGATAAATGACCATGGATAAAAGTCCATAAATGACTCGTATAGGCATAGCTGCAAGGGACAAGGTGGAACTGAGGGATGAAAGCTGAATAGAATTTGGCACCCACCACCAGTTCATTAAGGCCCTTGAGGTCAGTATGCAAAATGGCATTTGGGGTGCTTCATTCATCAACTTTACGATGAGGAGAATGAGGGCTGCTGTACACATCAGTGCAGCCTTTGGGGGACTCCAGCAAAGTTACCAAATAAAGCGACAGCAGGAGCGAGGTGCCCTGCCTCCTCCTCTCCTCCCTGGGTTTCTGGAGGACACTGCTTGAAGGGTGTTTGCTCTTAGCAGTGGCAGGTACACTGATGGCAGTGCAAATAGCATTGCTGCTATTCCCAAGGGAGCCTGGGGAGAGCCAAAGTCATTGCAAGCTATTTCAGGCTGTACTGGCTGAAGGAGAAATGATGATTCTCTCCTGTCAGTCCAAAAGTTAGAGTTCATTGCAGTCCAGGGTGAAGAAAGGGACCTTTAGTGCTTTGAGGCCAAGCAGCTGCCAAAACATGCTCCTCAGAGAACAGGCTGAGCCCACCCTTGTGTCCTTGAGAGTTTATACAGGAGGCAGGAGGAGCTGGCCCAGCCTGCCAGATTGGATCAGCCGTCGGCACCAGCTCCAGATCCCTTTTCCAGCACCGTGCAGGGAAGGAAACGTGTCTCTCACCTCAGCTGTCTGCAGCACATTGCATCCCTGTGCTCCCCCCTCCACCCCTCCCACCTTGGACTGACATCTCCCAGGTTGGCAGGACCACTTGCATCGCACTGGTTTCCAGTGAGTGAGACCATCTGGAGCTGCCTGGGAAAAGCTGAGCAGGGAAT
The DNA here is from genome assembly GCA_013401275.1 of Pandion haliaetus. NCBI lineage: Eukaryota > Metazoa > Chordata > Aves > Accipitriformes > Pandionidae > Pandion > Pandion haliaetus. The sequence goes on along the minus strand of VYZV01018431.1, from coordinate 141,263 downwards.
AAGAGAAAGGAGAGGGTGCCATGGGCCTGCCTGTGTGTCTCCATGTGTGGGGACAGAGGTGGCACTCTTAAAGTCTAAAATAGCCATGGGCTTGTCAGGTGGAAAATTCTCTATTTGCATTAGATGCTTTGCCAAGGTCTCTGTTTATAAAGACTGGGTCTCCCAGAATAATAAGACTTGCAAATGAAGATGTGACTCATGCAGATTCTGGTTTGTTATTTCTTGTTACGATCTCTGGGGTCAGCACCCACATAAGAGAAGGTTGGCTTAGTGCTGTTGAGCTGCCAGAGCTCGTGGGAAGAACTTGGGGCTGGAGCAAAGGGATGCTGCTCTGGCTCTGCACCATGCAGGGTAGAGCTTCCTCCTTCAGGTGCCACGTGTCCCTGCTCTAGGCAGTCATGGGTGGATATGAAGCCAGGATCCCGGGGAAGGAGCTGGAAGCAAACAAGTGAGCATGTGCCCTGGAGCCAAAAAGGCAAAGACATGGTCTCCTTTCCACCCTGGGCTTTGAGGTGAGGATGCTGTGACAGGCTGGAGCCCAGCTCAGATCTGGGATCCAGGTTCCCAGCAAGTGTGGGAGAAGCAGAAGGAGGTACAGTGAAAAAATTTGGCTGTGAGGACAGAGGGAAGCAGCAGAAGGATGCCCAGAGGCAAGTTTCAAAAGCTGTCTGTGGAAATGGCTGCAGTTTTCATGGCCAGTCTCATGAACCTGGACAGCAGGAGGTCTGCCCAGACCTCTGCAAAAAAGGCTTGCTAAACTCCATGAAAATTTACAGATGCTTTTTAACAGCGTTAAAGCAGTTCCCTCACAGAGGCATCTCCTGCTGCACAAAGCTTTCAGGCCAAAAGGGCCACTTGACTGTCCGGTGGGGCAGTGAAGCAGAGGCATCCCTGGCTGAATTGCCATCACCAAAGTGAGAGGCTGAGCTTGGGATGGAAGGATTTTGGGATGTTGAGGGTATGGTAGGGACATGACTGCATTCCTGTGCCAGTGGGAACTCAAGAAGAGCCAGCTTGTCTCAGGGAGACTTTGCTGCTTGTTTTTGTAGGAAATGAGTGTTGGTGATTATCTTCTGTGTGTCCGTGTCTGCCCATCTCCCCATACCCACAGCTGCTTCTGAGCCGGTGAGACGAAGCCTTGGAGCAACAGACTTCATTTGCTGCTGAGTGGTGAGGGTCCCCACCTTGCTCCCCTTCCCCGAGCTGCCCCGTCAGCCCAGCGCCAGCTGTTTGCACATCTGTCCACAGCAACAGCCCAAAGGCAAAGCTTGCCCTGCTTTAGGGCACCAGGCTTCATGCCGCACGCTCATCTCCCTCCCCTCATCTCTCCCTGCTCCTGAGAGGTTGCAGGACCCCAGGCAAGTGGGTTTGTTTTCCCTGGTTCATGCACATCTCAGCTGACAGCCTTTGAAATGCTGCTGGTTTGACAGGGAGTGTTAGCCTTGCTTAGGTCTGCCATGGCCTTCAAGGTTATCACCTCATCTCGTGGCTAATTAAGAGTGACCCGGTCCGTGCCATCACAGGCTGCTGCCGTCATTGACAGAGACAAGCAATGATAAAGAATAAACTGGTGTTTAATTAGCCCGTGTGAGTCTCTGCAGGTTCCTAGCAGAGGCTGCGGTGGGAACAGGGCAAGGCAGGGTGACAGAAGGGCCTTGCTGATCTTTGCTTCCCACCACAATGCCTACTTTGGTTTGTCCAGGCTGGAGAAGAGCAGGCAGTACTTGGAGCAAGCTCAGGCTTTACAAAGAGCAGCAAGGAGTCCCACCCAGTGGGGGACAACCAGCCTTTCCCAGGCACCAGTGACCATTGTGCCAGGTAGCTTTGTGGTCAGCTTGGGTCTATCTGAGAGCTTCTCCTGCCTTCATCCCGTTACTTCATTGATTTTCGGGGCCCTGAGAAAGTGAACTAGTCAATCAAAGGTGCCTCTAAGCCAGAGCCGTGTCTCTGACCAGCAAATGAACAAGGAGGAAGATTAAAACAAGCAGAGAATGACCATTAGGGCTGCTGCATGAGACACAGGATATGTTCAGAGATACTCCGGCTCCTGGCTATGAAAGCATTACCCAGGACTGTCAAGCTTAGTAGCTACCTTCAGCCTTCCCTCCAGAGGCAGAGATGGCCTTTTTGTATTTAGTGGCGCATTTCCTTCTGGCCCCTTTCTCAGCCCCTGTAATAGCATCTGCACCCTCCTGAGTTTTGCAGCTCAACCTGGTAATGAGTTGCCTCCTTTCATTGCTTTTGCATCTACCAGGGGATTACTCCTCTGTCTCAGGAGGGAGACGCTTTTGGATTCATAATGAACTTGATCCTTATGGACAGCCGCGGTGGCTGCATGCATCTACATGGTGGCAGCATGCCCCTTTTTGATGACTGATTTTCCTCTGAGGGTTTATCTCCTGGTCAGTGGGAGGCATGAGCCATGGTATCTCTTGGTCTGAGCAAACTTGTAGATAGGAGGGACATTGATGACCAGCCAAAGACCTGAGACCCTGCAGTGATAGGGATCAGCACAGAAACTGTCTCCTCCACTCTGTTCGTAGTGGTCTGGCTGTCCTGGCAGTGTTACACACAGTCTGACCGCATCTGTCAGCCTGTGATGGACAGACATAGGTGTGGATTTCAGGCCAGCCTGGCGAGGGAGCAAATCTTTTTGCTTCATCATCTGGGTCAGGCTGCATCTTACAATTGTCAGCACGGTTTCATTTCTGGGAAGAAAACTCTTTGTCTCTCAACCCTTTTCAGCTCTCTCAAAAGAAGAATCACGTCTGTGGGGAGAGAGCAAATTAGCAGCCCCAAAATCTCAGACAAAGAGGGATGCAGGCTGCTCCGAAGAGTCAACCACTCTGCTCTAAGCCTGCTGGTGGCCAGCTAAGGCCAGGGCAGCTCTTGAGATTTTGGGCTTGCCCAGGTAAATGCTGTCCAGTGGCCCAGCAAGCCCAGTGATCTCTCAGCCTGCAGCAGACCTGAGCTAGGCTAGAGGTGAGCTTTGCATTGCGCTGTGTCTCCTGAATGGAGCCACCCACCAGGGAAGCAGAAGGGAGGAAGAGGGTTACAAAGCTGATGTTCACCAACTGGAATATGGGGTGGAGATCCTCTCACCTTGGATGTGGGCTCTCCACATCCCTTTCCAGTAGCTTGGCTCAACAAAATTTTTAGCCATCGCCAGTACCTCACTGTGGCCGTTCTGGTTTTTTCAGTATCATTTGCAGTTTGGGGTCTGGGGAGAGAAGGCACCTCCATGGCTGTCATGAGTCAGGCAGGGACAAGGTCACCCTTCCACCTTGTGCATAGCATGTGGGAAGGCGTGTGGGGTGAGTCCTCGGCTTTGTCCGCTTTGAGGGCAAGGATGCTTTGCTGCTAAGGAGACCAGCACACCGGGTATCCTCAGAGTCCTAAATATACTCTTCAAAGGGAGGCTTTTGTGCCTGCCAGGCTCCCCACTGGCACGGTTCCCTTTGATTCCCGTTCCTCCCTGACCTACCTCGGGCAGCGCTGGCCTGGTTCCCCTGTGTGACAACGTGCTGCAATTCCAGGGATGGTGACCAGGGGCTCCTGCCCTGATCACGCTTGGTGCAGAGCCGGTGCTGCAGGCTTTGAATTGACCTGGCCCGACAAGAGCAGGTTGCTGAAAAGCAGGGTGAGGAGTTTGAAGGGTGAACCTGGCCAGCGTCACCCAGCAGCTCCTCTCCGCTCTGGGCTGGAGGTCCCTTGCAAGCTTCTACACTTCTGGAAGAAAACTACAAGGAGCAAACTTAACAAAAAGAGAGAAAACCCCTGTTCTACTGAGTTGTCTTAGAAACTTGAGTTACTCTGAAAGGCCAATATTTTTTTTTCAGTCACAGGAGAGGTTGGGATTTGGTTTGCTGACCTCTAGGGTCTTGAGCTACCAGGATGTGGAGCTGCTACCAGTCAACTGTGGCAGTCTGTCCCTGATCTGTCTGTCCTTTGGGTCTTGCTGACTAATCCCCCAAGCTGCTGAATGTCCTGCCTAGAGAGCCAGCCACCAGCCTGTCCTAGAGAGGGGTATGCCTCAGGCTCTGGGAATGCTGGATGTACCCTGGGCATTGTGTCCCCTGAGACCTCCAGGCCTTTGGTGACCTCCCCCTGTGCTGGGAATCCAGGCATTACCAGTCAAAGGAAAAGGCAAGCTGGCTGCTGTGGGCAGGTTTTATGGGGAGGTGGAGGTAGGAGGACTAAAGCTCAGGCTCTCCCAGCATGCTATAAATTCATCTCCATTTCATGGATGGAAGAATGAGGCCCAAATGAGAGGATTTGGACCCTTGAGAGGGTCTCAAGACTGCTGTCCACAGTCCATTCTCTACAAAGGTTGCCCCGAGACACAGCTTTGGTCTCCCCAGCCACTGGGTCTGTGCTGGCTCCACTCACAAGATGTCCAGGTCCATGACTGAAGTGGGGGGACACCAGGTCCGATGAACACTTCTAGCCTTAGGGAATGATGAAAAGTGGGTTCCTCCTTTCCAAACAACCACTTAGACATGTTCCTATCTGAGCATCAATGAAAATAACAACATCTATTGCAAGAGCAAGGTGGTGCCTGTGTCCCCTAGTGAAAGGCAAACATTAATTTCACTACACAACTCCACTTAAGAAAGACATAGCAAAATTTGTGATGCTGGCCATAGGAAAAAACATGCATGATGGAAGATTGGCTGGTACTTGACAGAGTTAAAATCTCCAGACAAGATTTTTAAACATTCCGATTTCTTTTTTCCCTTCCTCTAATAAAAGTCAACCAATTATAAATATTATTAGCCAGATAAAAACTGCTGGCTCAGGCACAGCTTTCAGACACACCGATTTCCAGATCCTTGTCACTTCTGCTTGCTCCAGCTGACACAGAAACAAATGAGCTGACAGCTTCAGAATTAGAAACCCTCTGCCACCTTCTTTTTGCTGGAAGTGGTGAAAGCTTTTTTTGGAGAGAGAGATATTTAAAAAAAAAGTGAAATTTTTTTTTTTTTTTTTTTTGCATCCCAGTGTAGCTCAGGTTCCAAAATTAGGAGACCACTTTGAAAACCTGCAGAGCTGGGTAGCTTCAGAAGTGGGTTTAAAAGCAGAATGGATAAGTGTGGCAGCAAACACCTTCAGCAATTAGGAAACTGTTCAGATTTTTAACATTTATTGCCCTATGTCATGGTTTAACCCCAGCCTGCAACTAAGCCCCACACAGCTGCTTGCTCACTCCCTGAGGGATGGGGGAGAGAATTGGAAGGGTAAAAGTGAGAAAACTCGTGGGTTGAGGTAAAGACAGTTTAATAGGTAAAGCAAAAGCCATGCACCCAAGCAAAACAAAACAAGGAATTCATTCCCCACTTCCCATGGGCAGGCAGGTGTTCAGCCATCTCCAGGCAAGTGGGGCTCCATCATGTGTAATGGTGAATTGGGAAGATGAATGCCATCACTCCTTCTTCTTCCCCCAGCTTTTTATTGCTGAGCATGACGTCATATGGTATGGAATATCCCTTTGGTCACGGCTGTGTACCCTCCCTTCTTGTGCACCTCCAGCCTACTCACTGGTGGGGTGGGGTGAGGAGCAGAAAAGTCCTTGACACTGTGTAAGCACTGCTCAGCAGTAATGAAAACGTTCCTGCGTTATCAACACTGTTTTCAGCACAAATCCCAAACACAGCCCCATACTAGCTACTATGAAGAAAATTAACTCTATTCCAGCCAAAACCAGCACACCCTAATCCCCAGAGGATGGGTGGGGCTTAGTTTCCCCAAATTTTTAGGGGAGCATCTATAATATTTAGTAGCCATTAAGCTTAGCTTAGCCTAGCTAGGAGAAAGCCAGTCCAGGAGGAAGAAAGGACTACTTTTCAGCAGCTCAGCTTGCAGCATCACACTTATGCTCATTTTGGGAAGAGTCTGGAGCTCCAAGCCAGGCCTGATGGCATTGGAAGAAAGCAGAAAGAGGGAAAAATTTGACACAACTTAGTTGTTTTCACATCAAGTCCTTCTGAAGGCTGAAGGGAGCTGGATTAAGGGCCTGGCAGAGGAGGTTTTGAGAGGAGGATCAGACCGCCTTTCAGTCCCACCACCCATCCTCCTCCTCAGCCCACACCCTCTGTGCACCTCTGCAGCTGTGACCACGCTGCCAGCGGCCATTTCCCCAGATACCCCCCCCGTCCCACCCCCTTGAGGTGTCTTGGTGCCTTCCAGACCCTGCTCTTGATCACTGCCTACCCACCTCCTCCAGCTCCCATCATTCCTGGCTTTAGCATCTCTACTGTGGATACCAAAGTAACGGTCTCTGCTGGAGCTGTCAGCTCCTGCTCTGCTGCATGCATTGCCATTTCCAACATCTCCCAGAGGCACGGACAGAAACTCCTTAAACTGTGCTGGTTTCCCATGCAGAGCAGCTGAAAGAGCAGCTGAAGGAAAGCAGAAGGAGAAGGGACTTTAAGGGAATGGAAGAAAAGATAAGAACAAGTAAGGCAGGCTTTAAATGGGAAGCATCTGGTGCGGAGGCAATGTATGTGTAGGTCACCAAGGCACCTGGCAGGCTGACGGGGCATCGCTGCTAAGCTGGCAACCTGAACCATAAGCTGCGTGGAGGCATTTGTCCAGCATCAAGCCTAGACTAACAGGGAGGCAGTGATCACTTCAGCTTAGGTCTGAGCCTGACCCTGGGGATAAGCCTGGAGTCACTCAGCTTATTAAGACACTCTCCCTGCTTTCCTCCAGGCTGGGTTTTACATCCTGGGAGAGCCCCTGATTGTAACGTACTTGCATTTCTCAAACGTCCTGCACTTTTTGATGGGAGACAGTGCTCCAAACAGCGATGAAGATGCCCTACAAGTTCACAGTTTGCTTTAGTCAAATTCTAAGCATTTCCTCAGCTTCAACACATCCTACAGAATTGCTCTGGGGCCAGACCCACGCATTTAGTGCAGCAGCTCCCAAATGTGAGAAAGGCAATGCAACAGCAGCAAACTAGTAACATACAGGAATGTTGTGAGCCAGCTCCTGGGCTGAAATTAGAGAAATTTAGAGATCTGGCTGCAAAGGCAAACAAAGGCCCTTCCTGGCAGGCTCTCCTGACTATTCGCATTCTCAAAGCGCTTCTGCACTGAGTTCATGGGATGTGAGTGGTGTCATTTTTCCCTGATGGCACCTTCCAGCAATTCTCCAAACAAACAGAACCAGCAAGAACTCTGGAAAGAAAATGAACTGCAGGGGAGAATAGAAGGGTCTGACTGAGTGAAGACATTTTATTTGGAGGAAAGGATATAATAATGCATAACATGTACTCTCTGAGAGCTCCATGCAGGGGAAAATGTGTGTTTGCATGGGGGTCAATGGTATCTAAAGGATAGAGAAAGTGGTTTTAGTCTAGAGTTCTAGATGCAGACCTGCAGAGATACTCCATTTAGTTCAGTTGGAAGGGCCTGGGTTGTATTGTGGAGAAGAATTAAATTTGTTCATAAAACTTTGCTGTCTTTCATGATCAGAGATCTCCGGAGAGCTGACAGTTCTCCTGACTACACTCTGCTGTCCTCAGCTGTCCTCAGCCAGTTCAAAGACGGACTGAAGGATGCCAAGGGCAGTGAGGCTCATACCCAGGGTGTGGACCACTCCTGTGGTCCCCCTGCATCAGAAAACCACTCTTCCTATCATCCCTGGGAGCTTTTGCAAATCTTTGCTTAGAAGAATGGTCCAGAGGTAGCACTGACTTTTTGCTGAGGGCTGGAGGGTGATGTTTGGGGCAGGGAACCAGTGCCATACCCTGAACAGATTGGTTGGTCCTGGGGATGAAGAATATTTGCAACCCATTTGGTTCCATTTCTCTGATAAGGAGATGGGTGAAGATGGCTTGGGGAAAGTTTGGTGATGTTTAGGCTGTATTCCATGTCTGTGTGCATGGGTGTACTAGAGGTTTGGCTTGGCTGTACTCTCCAGGCTAAGAAGCAACCAAGCACTTGCCCCTTGTCTGCTGTGCTACGGCTCTTTGTGTCACTGTATGCTGCTCCTAACATAATACCTTTGGCTCAGGCCCTGTGCTGCAAAAGTAAACATTTTCTTGGTAGTAGATATTTTTTTTAGTAATGACAGCTTTCCAAACAGTAATTCTACCAATTTATTAAAGAGAAAGGTGTGCTCATTATGCTAACAGGCCATCCCATGATAATTCCTGATACAGTTATTTCCCCCCTGTTATGGGTTTGTGTGGTGTGGTTTTCTTTGGTAGTGGGGGAGGGGGGCCGCAGGGGTGGCTCCTGTAAGAAGCTGCTAGAAGCTTCCCCGGCTCCAAAAAGCCGGACCCACGTCTGGCCCAGGCCGACCCCATCAGTGACGGTGGGAGCGCCTCTGGGAGAACAGATTGAAGAAGGGGAACCGGCATTGTGGGGGTTGGAACGTGAGAGGAACCCCTCTGCAGATCCTGAGGTCAGTGAAGAAGGAGGGGGAGGAGGGGCGCCTGAGGAGGCTGATGGCCCTGCAGCCCGTGGTGAGAAGGCAGGCTGTCCCCCTGCAGCCCAGGGAGGTGAACGGTGGAGCGGAGGCTCCTGAAGATGGCCGTAACTCCATGGTAAAAACCGCGCTGGAGCAGTGTGAGACTGGAGAGCAGCCCGCGGAAAGGACCCGCGCCAGGGGAGTTCGGGAAGAACTGAAGCCCACGGAGAGAACCCACGCCAGGGAATTTTGTGAGGAACTGCAGCCCGTGGAAAGGAACCACGTTGGAGAAGTTGGTGAAGGACTGCCTCCTGTGGGAGGGACCCCATGGTGGAGCAGGGACGAGTGAGGAATCTTCCCCCTGAGGAAAG